>PVJX010029325.1:0-22932 GCA_004027295.1 Dolichotis patagonum
GTAAGTGTGACACTTCAACCAAAAAAGTGTTATAGCTTCATCTCCAAGTGACAAGGTGAACAGACAGTAGGAGGGTTCCTGGGAGATGAGGCTAACTGAAGTAACACTGAATTATCTACTGATTAAACAGAAGCAAAGTGTAAAGTCTTCTCTCATGCTCTGCAGGACTCTAAAACCGAAGTGTCATTTTACTACAAATCTAAGAAAGGGAATAGATGAATGAATGGATTGTCTCTATTCATTTCATAATCAATTATTGGCTATCCAAGTTGTACATTTCTAGAAATAGTAAATTTGCTTCTATGCATAACACTCCATTTTGAGTTCAGGCTATGGATTCCAATATGGAAATTTCTAAAAATGTAAGTTTCAATGCTACAAAGTAACAACAGTGAGGATGGGTGGGAACCCCCACAAGTAGGACCAAAAATTAGGAGACCTGGTTCTAGAGTGAGTTCTAACTTTAAAAGGCTGTGCAATTCCAGGAATAGCTAGAGACGCAGGGTCTCAGCATCTGTATCTGTGAAGCAGGGTGTTATAGGAGGCAGAATCAGCATGTAAGGAAGGACATGGTCCTTCTTTGGCATGTTCTACTGGTCCTCTGGTCTCTAGGCGAGGTTGTGATGTGGCAGAACATTTACCTCCCTGTATAATATGCCTTAGTGTAATACACACTCTTCACAGGATGCTGGCAGTTTCTGCCTCAAGTGGACACCTTCACACAGTAAGGACAGCACTTTAGAACTATCAGGAGGATGCAACGAGCATCTGCAGACGATGAGGCCTAGCCTTTGGCTTTAAAGGATTCCATTCTTACTCTCTTTAGTATGAAGAAACACTGTCTAGGTAAGGGTCACATTAATAAACAAACAAAAATAAATCTTGATTATTGCTTGTGATGTCACAAATATATCTAATACAGATATTTTCTTAAAAATGAATAAAAAAGAGAGGGTGTGTTTTAGACAAAGATAGGGTCTCATGGAAGCATCTGGCCAACCCAGGACTGGGCCACTGAGATCAGAAATCTCACCGGGTAACTGAGGATGGAAGTGGACTCAGCAAAGAGCAGGAGAATGATGGAGGAGCAGATGTATTTGCTCTCTCTCCCTTCCAAGTTCAAGGTGCTAGGCTGTCCCTACCTTTCTCAGCGGGAAGTAAAACTAAAATTAACTTACCATCTTGAACTTCCCATAGGACACGACTTTGATCTCAGTGAGTTTGTGGTTCCTTCTTAGAACCAAATTTGTGAGCCTGTTGTTTAAAAGTGCATTCTCACAGAGGTCAGCCCTTAGCTCATGGAAAAACTACAGATCTTTAGAGCTGCAAGATTATTAACAGTCTTCCACAAAACTGAAAAATATATTTACTTTTCCAGGAAGGAGAAAAACAACATCTATAATTTATCCTCTGTCAAAGGAAAGCATCTGCTAACATCTTAAAAGAAAACAGAAACTGTGGGATCCAACTCATGACCATTATACTGTGTGGTGGTGTCACATGCAGTCATTAACTGAGGGGAGCTTAGGCCAATAAATGTTTTGTTGACAGCAGGAGGTTCAAATCTAACACCTAGAAGAGTGTGTGTGTGTGTGTGAGAGAGAGAGACAGACAGACAGAGAGAGACTTCCCTTTGATATTTGATCTTTCCCCTAAGTTAATGTATGACATAACTCTATGACATCTTCACATCAGTCAGCACATATAAATGTGTAAGTCTATAAACACGTACATTCACACCCACGAACATTTTCACTGTGCATGTTCTTTATTATGTGTCAGGCATCATGATGCTTACTAACATGCATCACTGCATTTTACCCTCACATCAGGCAGGCTGTGTGGCTATCCCCATGCTACTGATGAGAAACCAGCTTAAGAGAGGCCACATCACATGCATGTGTGTGCTCAGGTCACTTGGATAGTCTAGGTTTAGGCAAAGTCCAAATCCAGGGTTTCTATTATCAAAGCGAGGTCTCAAACTACTCAGTAGCTTGGTCTTCCGATAATTTCAACATTCTCAATCTTCCCAGTGCCTTTGAGAAGCGTCCTCTTCTTTCTCCCCATTATCTCCTAATTTCACACAGAGACAACCACCCCTTAACTGTCCTGGCTCATAGTCTAAGATTCTGGGTTATAAAGAGCTTTGTTCCTTTCTAACAGTCCAGTGATGCAGTTTCCCAAACACAGTCAGAAGTCTCTGAGAAATCAGAAGAAATGCAGTTTAACAAGAAACAGAAGTCACTTACCCCATCATACACAAGAGCTTTCCAGGAATGCTCTAACTTCTTCATTAACCTGATTATAAATGGAAAAATAACAATAAGAATGCAAAACCACTCAAATTTGGTGAATTTTCCAAAACTTGGATGGCTTTTGAAATAATAAAAAGTCACTTTTCAAAATTTCTCACCTATATGATTGTAGAATGTCAATAATGCCCATAAATAAAAGTAATTTTTCTCCCTTATGGCTTTTAGCTGGAATGCCTCCCATTCTGTTGACAGAACATAAAAAAACCATATTATTATATAGGTATGAAAAGTTAAAAATAATTTTAAATAAAGACTGAAAATAAGTATCTCAAAGAATTCTGAGCAATGTCCTCATTTACTGTTTTCCTTTCTTAATTTTTACATTAGTCAGTTAGTATTCCCGGGACTTTAGAATGATGTGCTTCTCTATGGAGGAGAATTACATCGAGCTGTCAGTTCAGAAGAGTGGATAGGAAGAATTTAATCTTAAAATTATTTCCATTTCTAAACTATGAATGAAAAATTTTAGAGCACTTTAAATATTGCTTTAAAATGTGATACTTTTTTCTGACAGAATAAGATGTTTACTGTAATTTTTTTATTTTAAAGAAAAAACCCCAGAAAAATCAAGAGGCAAACAATTAAAAAACAGCAACAAAAGTAAAGTGATGATAACAACAATAACAACAAAGCCAATGGCAATACAGGATTTCAAAGCAAGATGATAGGAATTTAACAATGGTTGTTGTACTGCATATTGTTATGCTCAAAGGAACTGCTCAGCCTACCAGATACAGGCATGCAAGGTTGATCAAACAATAAAATTTCCTCTTGAGCAGTTTCTTTCCCTTTTATTATATCAATTGTAGCTTTTAGATCCTATTTGCTCTTTCAGGTTTTTACACGAGTGAGACAATTTGGTGTTTATACATGCAAGTGTGATTTATTTCACCTATGAGTATGGTTTCTATCATTTATTTTAATATTTTAATAAAATAAAATAAAAGCACACTGAAGAAAATATATCCTTTTTCTAGTATGTGGGTGTATTAATTTACAAAGGAGATTATCATGTTTTATAACCTGAAGTTTTTACTTGTCAAATGATAACTATTTCTTCATATTCAGTAGCAATGAGACTTTGTAATAGCTGTGCAGTGCTTTGTTATACATATATAGATTACTTTGTTCTACTGATTATTGAACATTTAGTTGGAACTTTAAGCAGCAATTAGAAAAAAATTTAGCATGTATTAATTTTCTTTATAAAAATGATACATGACCGTGATTTATAGTCAGTGTTAGAGAATCCTAAAAGTCAGGTGCTTATGGCCACAGAAAATAACTTCTTTCCTCGGTCTCCTTGCTTGGACGGTATGCACATGTGACACAGTTCACACTTTCAGTGATCTTCATTGCCTGCAACTGTTCGTGTTGTCATCTGCGCTTTATACATACACATTAATCCTGCAGCTATTATTACATCTGGCTGAGATGAGATACCCCCAATTGCCAGGGTGCAGGATTAGGTCAACAGAATCCCTTTATACAGATAAAAAGCTCTGAATTATGAACATCACTCCCATATTGTATTTGCTTAGATATATATTTATTCAAATCCAAAGTTTATTCATCCCTTTCATGGTAGATGTTTTGAATACATAGTAAATGGCGATAAGAATATTTTCAGCCATTGTGAAAAAATGGAGCCTTCTGAGATAAGAAACCATTGGGGTGAAAGGATAACAGTGACTCAGGAAACTGCCCCCATCTAGTTACCCAGTGTAAAGGCTGGCTTAATGTGGCACCAAGTAGGACTCTGTTTCCAGGTGCCTCCGTAATAGGGATGTGACCGCAGGTAGTTAGTTACCCAGTGCCTTGGGTAATCAGGGATGTTCCTAATCAGGATGAGCATGTGGCTATGCTTACGTGTCTGCATTCTCTGCAATGATCCCGTCTCCAGATTTCCCTGGACCCTGGATGGATTCCATGGCTGTGGAGTAGAGGACCTTCTGCATCCCAGGCCGCTTTGCATCAGGCACGTTTTGTGAGGATTCCTCTTCTTTGTCTTTAAGTGAATGGTCTAAAATGTGGATTCCTAGCAAAAGGCTGTAGTCCATGATCTTGAAGCTTTCTAGCACCTGAGGAAGAAAGAGAACCAGGAGGCCAGTCAACCCAAAATGGCCTGTAAGTGCCATGTGCACAGAACCAGAATACGGTAGCTATGCAGTCATATTTCTCCTGTGTACCCACTGTGGGGTGACAGAGAGAGGAAAATCCGAATGAAAACACTTGATATTATTATTAGTATTAGGTGACAGGCAGGAAGGACAGTCACAGCAACTGCAAGATGAGATTTTTAGGCAAATCTAAAGCAAGTATATCTTTTCTTAACATTCTATGAATCTAGCATTTTTATTGACACCCCCCCAGGTGCCAGGTATACAACACCTCACTTGGATTCATTCCTTACAATGGTCCTATGAACTAAGCATTATTTTTGTCTGTACTTCATAGATGAAAAAAATGAAGACAAAGGGATGTAATTTGCTAAACAACATAGTCATCATGTAAGTAATAGAGCCCCAAGAGGTCAATTTGGGCAGCTACATTCTTACTAAGCACCAAGGTGGGGAAACTAACAAGCTATAGTTTGCAAACTTGTACCTTTCTCAGCATGAAGATCTAGTTGCAGTGTATTTTTGCCTGGAATCTGTTTTAAAAATCCTAATTTTGCTAAGTTTAGTGATCTCTTTTTGAAAGCCTATCTTTCAAAGTTGCCATTCAGTTCAAGTCCTTTATGAACAGATAATCTCAACTAAGAATAGGACTTAACACTTAATTACCCACTCAGCAGCCAGTGTGGAGAGAGAGGAATTCAAAACATTTGGAGGCAACCAGACAAAAGAGAGAAATGCCCCAAATAAAAAATCACAGGAGACAAGGGGTAAATAAAAATTTTGTCAAAATGGCTTTGACCCTTGTTGGATGGAGAAAGAATGTTCAGGAATAGTGCCTAGAAACTGAGGGTTTTCCACTATGAAAAATTATTTTTTTACTAGTTTGTATATGATTTTCCCCTGGAATCATTTTTGCAATGCTTGGTATTTGTCACACAAAGCTCAGGCAATCAGAGTGACCCAGAAATCCTGGTTGGCAGAACAGTCATTATGATAATAATTCAATACATGTCACTCCTCACAGTGGCTGAGAAATGAGGGGTGCTAACTGGAAGGTAACTCCTCCAGAGTTATGCTTCTGAAAACAAAAACTGCCTAAAAAGCAACAAAAATATAACGGCATTTCTAGCCTGCTTGCCAGTGTCATTTGGCAAATCCTGATTTCTTTCAAAGCTCTGGGTTTTTGAGTGTTCAGTAGAATTGCTTGCATTTTCAACAGGAAAAGCTTGGCCTTTGGCACTGCAATTCTTGTCAGCGGTTCTAAAATGACAGCCTTATAACCTACACAGGGAAATGCTCCACTTTCAACTGCAAAATATATAGTTTATGCTTTGCATAACCCCCACAGTACCCACTTACAAATACTTCCTCCAAAGCAGTGAACTGGCTTCAAAAGCAAGTTCTAATCAGACTCTGTGACAGCACCCAGAATCATTTACTAGAGCTAGGACTGAGCCAAGTTGGAAGGCATTCCTGAAGCCATCCTGTAATGTATTCATCAATTAATTTTTTTTTTCTAAAACAATTTTTATTATATTTTTTCAAGCAGTTTTTAACCTAAACTGTTTGGTTTGTATCTGTAGTCTCTTTTGTTGCCCACAGACACTAAAGAGACCCGTGCATTCTACATGAGATAGGAAGTCAGGCTGCAGTCTGTCTGAACTAGTGGATAAAATAAGAAACTATCCTGATGTTAAGTAGTTAAAACATTTTAGGGGGTTTAGTTTCCTTACAAAAGAATAAAATTTATAGAGAGAAGAACAGTAGTAAGCAGATCCTTGGGAAGATGGGGGGAGTGGAAAGGGTATGGTTATTACATACCTTTGCATAGGAGTAATAATGTTTGAAAGCACAGTAGAATAACTATTAAGTAAGACATTTATTAATTATGTATTTCAAAGAAAAGGAACACAAAGGAATTTCCAACACAAAGGAATGCCTGAAATGAGATATTCCAATCATCCTGCTATAATAATTATAAACTACACACATGCATCAAAATAAAATACTGTACCCTATAAATATGTGCAAATACTATGTGTCAATTAAAAATTAACAATATATTAAAAAAGAAACCTTTGGGGCGGGGGATATAACTCATTAGTAGTACATTCGCCTAGCATGTACAAGGCCCAAAGTTCCATGCCCAGCAGTACTACAAAAACAAAAACAAAACAAACAAAACAAAACCCTTAAATTGGTTCGCCAATATCCAGGAAAAGTGCCAAGGTATCCTCAGGAGGTCAAAGCTCCTGATTTCTGAGTGAAAGTAATAAAAAACAAATTGTATCACTGCTGTGTGAAAAGTTGACCTCTAGAACCAGCGCCATGTGTGGGTCCCCACCGGACTGGAACAGCCAGACCCTAGATTCTCCCCATGAGTCAGTGCTATTTACAGACCAGGAGTAGAGAGAACAAGGCCACACCAAGGCCCAGGCTGGGAACCAGCACCATGCATTGGCCCCCCACCAGACTGGAACAGCCAGACCCCAAACCCTTCCAGTGTGCAGGCTGGCAAATAAGAAGTACCAATCCCTCTGCCCTGCTCCCTACCATAAGCAACCGACTTATCTGGAGAAACACAGGCTTTGATGATAGCTATCGAGATGAAATGCAATTGGATGCCTGTGGTGCTTTAGTGTTTCACTAACATTGCAGGTCTAGGGCCAGCGGTCTGATCATGGGTTTAGAGGATAGTGGTACACAGTGTGGCATCTAGGGGGGATTTCCTTCTGAGGGTTGCAGCCATTGTTGATTCTATATGGTCTTGTTTTGAAGTCCTATATCCTTTCCATTATTTTGTTGGGTTGGGTTTTACTCTCTTTTATTTGTTTGATTATGTTCAATCCAATGGCAGGAGCAGCTATTTCAAAGATAGCAAGATATAGTACGGTAGCAATTTTGGATTTATTATTGGCTCAAAGTCCTTTATTGCATTCACTGTTTTTATTGTTTCTATTCGATTCTGTTCTTTTTGAGTTTTACTATGTCTGAAGTTATCTGCAGCTATTTTGAAGACATCAAGAGGCATTATGGTAACTATTGTTGATTTTGTAATATTTTGAAATCCTGTATCTCTTACACTGGCTTGTTTTGATTGGTTTTATTCTGTTTTATCCTCTTTAAAATAAAAAAAAAAAAGAAAAGTTGACCTCTATACTTAAGTGTTTTGGTCAGGCAAAATCACCACTCACAAAAAAGTTAAGAAACAACAAGATAAATATATCTGCATACATTTAAAATTTAGAAATCTTTGTAATGAAAAATTCTATGAATAGAATTTAATCATGTATTTTTAAACACCTGCATCAACTAGGGACAATGTATTGCCCTTATTCACATCCTCACAGTTGGACTAAAGGAACTGATAAGTCTAAAAACTTAAGCTACATGTTGCAATACTGTGCAATATGATGCTCTTTCCAATTTGTCATTTCTAGAATGTCTGTCTGACCTCGTGGCTGCTGGAAGATTCTGTACCTGTACATTTGCCATTCAAAACACAAGTTACAATGCAAATATATGCACCTTTCCATCTAGTTTGGGCAGTATTTTACTTCCTCATTTGCTAAGTAACAAAACAGAAATCATTCCCAATGCTATATAGAACTGGAAGCAAGTTGGAAAACTGTAATGCTTTTTATTGTCAAAGTCAGGTATGTTTCTTTCTCTCCAGCACTATTTTACAAGTGATTAATATCACTGGAATGTATATTTGAAATACTGGGTAGTATTTCAGCAAGTCTGGATAAGGGCTGATGAAATCCGAAAGACATGACGGTAAGACAGAGTATAAAGGAGAAGTAAATGGATTTGAAAATGTTTTAGAGGTAGATTCCACTATCATCTTTCTATAGCCCAGTTGCTAAATTGTAATCTTAGGTTTGATCTTCTCTTCAGCTGCATCCCTATACATTCCCAATGGCCTTCTGGACATTTTTAAACTTCTATACATGGTCATACTGCAATCTAAACTTTTATTTTTGGCCAAAGTGGGTCCTTTTGGTCACTTGGTATTTTTATTTGAAATCATGCTGATCTGGATTTCAGACTCTACAATTCCTTCCTTTTCCTTTCATGAAGTTTCCCAGCTCCACAGGTTTCATTTTCACCCCTACTTGATGAACTGACTTCAATTTCCTTTTGGATTTATTCCTGACCCCTTGTTTGATCAGTCCCCCCCCCCCACTCCCTCAGGCCTTCAGACTCTTGCCCTTGCTTGGTGCCAAGGACTGAGATTAACACTGGAAGTCCAGCCGATGACTCTATTATTTAATACCACCCTAAAATGCCTCCCAGGCTACTCAAACTCAAATTCCTTAATTTTCCCTAAATGTGCTTTAAAAATTTAAGCTGCAGTGTCTTTATTCATGTGGTTTCTTCCCGAAAATTCCTCCTATGTTTTCAATTCCTACGGCTTTTTAAAGTCTAATCAACTGTCATCTCCATAAAGTTATACTAATGACTCAATAAACTATTAGGGCTATTTTTCCCCTCTGGAAACCTGTGCACATTATGGGGCCCCTCTGCGGTATAAAACTGAACCTCAGGTTACATTTACATTTTTTTCTATAACCATACTAGAGAGGCTCATCAAAGGCTTGTTTTACTTTGTGCTTCCTACTGTGAGCTCTGAACACAGTCGGACTGCATACTTGTTCTATGGGTTTCCATGTGTACAAGCAAGTAAAATCCAAAATATTTAGCAGCACAGAATGTCTTAAATACAAAGCATGATTATGATGCCTAAAAAAGTTTCAGCACTGAAAACATTAACTGTGATTATGTGCCTTGTTATCAGAAAAACAAAGATAAAAGTCCATACTGTTTTCAAACCTACTGACATTATAGGTATTTTATACACACTGGGTCCAGAACAAAAATCAAGCTAATATTTACAGAAGCTTTTAATTGGCTGGTAGTCAGACAAATAAATGGCAGACAAAAAGGCAAGTGGTTTTCCTATAAACTAGTCCATGCTTTGAGGCTAGCAAGATGGACACACATCTCTTTGGGAAGCCTTCAGTAAGACAGCGTGTCACAGAGGGGGTCAACTACTCTTTAATCACCTAAGAATGCTTGATGGTGGCCTCATGATGGCAGCACTGTTTTGCACTGCATCTCAGAGCTTCTTTAGTTTTCCTGCTCTTTGTTCTTCTGCTTTTCCAAACCATCAGGAACTCAAAGTTAAGTTAGCAAAAGGCTGAGAAAGGACAATTATTAGATGAATCCAAAATATCTTTGAAAACAACTATATTTAAAAATTGGTTTCAGAAGATATTAAACACAGGGCAACTCAATCTCTCTGTAAATTCTCTTTATGCAAAATAGAGAATGATGCTGATTTTAGAAAAAAAGAGAGATGCTTTATTAATTGGGCATTAAGCAAGTATGGTTTCTAATAATTCCCCATGTCATGAGGGTTCTTACAAACCTAATCTGATCGATATGTATTTTATTGTGTGCCTACTGTGTGTTAGGCACTCTCACTTAATACAACTTTGAGCACTCTGCTAGAACATGACAAAATTAGAAGATCTCCAGTTCATAACTGGCAATGAATTAACAGACCTAGGCACTGGCTAGCCAGAGCGGGCACATCACAGAAAGAAGGCCATTCTGATATCATGTGCCTTCTGATTGGAGAAGACATACTATGTGAAGACACACCTAAGTTTCACCAAATCTCTAGTGTAAAGCCAGTTACTGTACAGGAATACAGGCAAGAGAAGAGCGCGTGAAATGAAACCATGGGATGTAACCAACAAAATGTGCATTCTGGGAGGCATCCCCTACCTAGTTTTTTCAACAAATATGTTCAAAATGAAAAAGTAAAGGTGGCAGGACTTCAGTAGACTATTCGAATCCTGATGTAAATAATTTTTCTGAAACAATTACAAATCTGAATTCCGATTGATGATTAGTTAGAATTATTAATATTTTAAATGTATGTTAATGGTATCTTAGTTTTTCAATGGTTTTTTGGTATTGTTAGATTCTTACTCAAATATACCTGAATAAAATGGTGTGATGCCTGGGATGCGCTTCAAATGGGGGGGGGGAGTAAACTAAAACATGATTGGTTTTGAGGCAAAAATTGCTGAAGTTGGGTACAAAGTATATATGTATTGATTATAATATTCCATTTACCTTTTTGTATGTTTGAACTTTTCAAAAATAGTTTCATACACTGCGTTGCTTAAATGAAATGCAGTTCTATGCTAGTTTAGAGCTAACTTACCACTATTTATACGGCTGATGGGCAAGCCATAGCTCAGCTGAAAATAAAAGTCAATAATCTGGGATTACAAAGCTGAAAACTGTCTCCACTACTGGTATACTCATCTTAACAGTTTGTTCTTTGATGGAGGATCTAGAGCGTAAACAACATGTGACGCTGAGGGAAGGGAAGACCTATGAAAGGCTCTAGGTAGCTCTTCCAAGTTTATAGTCTAGTTCAGTGATGGCGAACCCGTTAGGGCTTTTAGGGCTAACAGACAGCCCCCCATGGCACAGGCATCGTAAGTTCGCCACCGCTGTTCTAGTTCCTGAATAATGAATTGATGATTGACACAAAAATATCTGTGTCACTCCAGTAACATAAGCAAATTCAAGAGTGTCCTGGAAATTTGATACAAACAGACATTCCTGGAAATACTCATTTAGGGAAAAATGAACCCACGTTTCTGCTATTCTTCATTAAGAAGGTCCCTCAGAGTGTAGCACCAGAATTACTAGTATCTACAAGTCCAGTTAGGAGCTGAATGCTGTCTTTTTAATTAAATTTCCTCAATAAAGCTCAGAGTGTTCTTTGCTAACATAATAAACAGAAAATACAGGCTCTGTGACAAGACGTATAATTTTGGCTGGTAAAGCAGAATAAAACAAATATTAAATTCTTGGTCTTGTTATGGTAACATGTTTCATAAGGTGTCTAATGTAGGGATTTATAACTCCAGATTGTGGTGCATTAACCTGTATCAAGGATGGTTTTGCCCACTTAAAAAAAACCTGAACTGACACTTATACACACTAGATGTAGTCATTCATCACTGAAAAAGATTATATAAATACACAAATATATATATATATATATATATATATATATATATATATATTATCATCAGGGGTGTTTTAAAAATTGAGAAGAGAAGGAGTTACACGATCAAAATACTAAATTTGAAGTTTTCTTTGAAGGAAGAGCACTGGGGAGATGAAAAGGACACTCATTTGTGGCGGGGGTGGGACACACACACACACACACAGTATTGACAGTTTCAAAGGGATGAGGAGTCACACAGCTGGGCCAAAGCCTCCTTGCAGCCAGTGTGGCGCAGTATTTTAGAAAGGATGAGATTGCATGTAGCCAAAGAAGCCCCTGGCCTTGACAAGGTAGTCACCCAGGCCCCATTCTGGCAGCACACTGGTATTCTGTGCATGCACAGCAGATGCTGAATGAATAAAAGGATGACCTGTAACACTGACGGTGAAACTTTTAGAGACCAAGGGCCCAAACCAGACCCTGAACCCACTTATTCATCGTGAAGTCCAATGCTGCAATTAAGGCTGAATACTGAGGTTTTAGTTTAGAAAAAAAGAATTCCTATCCAGTGCTTGGCTGTACACAGGGAGGGCTCTGCCTTTTCACACACATCCTCGAGCCAGAGCTGCTCCCCTCAGCCCCCTGTGTCCACCTCCCTTCTGGTTCAGCTCTCCCCTCCGCTTTCCCACATTCCCTACAGGGAGGAAGACACGGTCAGTGAGGACACTTCCTTCCTTTAGCTCCCTCCCCTGAGTCCTCCCACGACTTCATCTCTGAGGTACAAAATCAAAGGCCAGTAGGTTCTCTTCAAACAGAAGCCTGAACCTCTAATATACTAGACACAGCAGTGTTCTAGCCACAGACCCAGAAGGTTTCAGCTTCAGTTAACTTATATGTTTAGATTTCTGTGTAACAAGTTAGAAATTATCAAAACCAGCTAGCCACATGACAATAACAGCCTCAGAATGTTTATTTCATTTTTTAAAATTCTATTTAAATATTTATTTATTTATTTATTTATTTATTTAGAGGCAGTGTCTCACTATGTAGTTGAGGTTCTCCCTGAGTTCATTATGTAGCCCAGGCTGGCCTTGAATTCACTACGTAGCCCAGATTGCCCTCTAACTCATGGTGATCCTCCTGCCTCAGCCTCCTAAGTATTGAGATTATAGGCATGTGCCACCATGCCTGGAAGAACATACTTTAATTCTTTATCTTCAGGACATACTTTTTTCAGGAAGAAAAGGAAATTTACTTCTTAGGTTTGACAAAGTTATTTTTGGTCTGCAGAAATTTGTATAACATTCTATTTGATTTAAAGGAAGGGTCACACACACAAAAAAACAACTACTGATAATTCTTCAGCTTCTGTAATGAGAATTTTCAAAAGCTGCTCACACAGGAATCAGTGATGCACATGTAGCTCCCAATTTCCTCCTTCAGCAGATTTCAGAAACAACCAGCCTCACTCTAACCATCGCATCTTTCAGAAAGAGCTGCCTTCATTTTAATGGCATTTTATGTGCATGAACGCTGGTAACAGGCAGCAAGTGCCAATGGGCTCGACTGTGATTTCATTAAACTTTTACAATTAAATGTTTGGATTAATTTATTTCACTTTGTGTTTCTCAGTTACCTGGTACTGTTTTTCTCCCCTCTTCCCTTGTTCAAGAAGGTTCATATTTTCTTTAATTTGTTGTTCTGATTCAACCAAGATTACTTTGACAGGGCCAGGGATATAGCTCAGCAGCACAGCGCCGGCCTGGCAAGTGCAAGGTCATGAGCTCAATCCCCGATTACAAAAAAGACAAAAAAAAGAAAAAGATTATTTTGACAGTCCTTTTCTGGCTCTCCCAGAGTCCACTGCAGTGACTGGAGAATCAGTCACTGGGCACTTCTAGCCTCTGGTGTCTAGGTCTGTTGTTATATAGAGTTTTCATTTCAGTAGAGTTTTTTTGTACACCCACAAGTTCCTGCAGGAGAGACAGATGATGCAGAAACACTGTGTTTGGGGTCAAAGAGAGCTGCTTGTTGAGTCTGAGAGCCAGCACTTAAGCTGAGCAGACCTGGGATGCTTAACCTCTCCTGAGTCTTCACTTCTTTATCTGTCAAAAAGGAACCACACCATTCACTTCACTGGACTGCCGTGAGGATTAGTGATAAGAGAATCTACTTGTAAGTTTGAGCACTGCCTGGCCCAAAAGAAGTCCACAATAAATGTCATCTGACCCCCCTTCTATGGATGAGCTGAGTCTAGGAAATATGTCCTTAATGCCATGAACTCATGTATTATACACCACATTGTGTGTATCTACTTGATGACTACCTATGACCCATTTTAAATGTTATGCTTTTGGGATATCTATAGATTATATCTAAGCTGGATCTCTTTTTCCACCAAAAACTCAGTTGGGTAGTTTTGCAATGTTGAGAATTACTTATTTAGCTCACACTGAAGTATCTTAGTAGAAAGGCAGGCATGAACAGTAACATAGAAGAGTACTTTGATTTTTGTAGTTACCCTACTACCACCTCACACTGACCAGCTTGTCCCTTTAGTAGATTACTACCAGTAGGAGACTCCTCCCACCAACATGAATCACAGCTGATCTGCAGCAACCAGCAAAAGCTTGGACAAACATTACCTGCTTTCCACACTGATGACAGCTGTGGTGTATGGGTAATCTTAAACTAGGATGCCAGTCACCACCTAAATAAATGAGGGGATTGGGAAGTTAAAGCAGTTGCAGTTTATGAATTTTCTAGCCATTAAAAGACACTGGCCAAGTGAGCAACACAAATCTACAAATTAGTAGCATGAATCGAATTTGGCTCTCTTTCATGACAAATCCTGTGTAGGATTTATTACCCAAACCGTTTTTTATTACATTTATTAAGTAAGGTCCACTGTTCCAACAATGTGTGCTTTTGCTGTCTCCCAGGATGCATTAGAAGATTGACACTAAGAGAACCACTGAACAGGAACCGTGGAGTGCAGTATGGTGGGAAAGCAAATTTCACATAGACCAGATTTGAAGAATAAACGTTAAACACGAATCAAGTAATTATACTATTATGTAGAGATATCAATGGCTATAAAATAGACTTGGATAAAGTGTTACTGGAATTAAGTTTCACAGAAACATTTCCCAGTCCCAACTCCAGTATCTTAAACCTCTTCTTAGAAACTCCTGTCAATGGCATTAAGCCCCATGGACATATTACCAGCCACTAGACATAACTGTAAAATTTTCTGTTACTCATTTCCCTTCTCTTCTTAATAGTCCCCAGTTGCTTCTTCCTTTGCTTTTAGCTCTTAGGGTTGTTTTTTTTTTTTTTAGTATATATGTGCTCAGGTAACTTTATTTATTTATTTATTCATTTATGTTTTTTACTTTTTAGCAAGAGCCTTAATACATATGCATCAAAATGGCTAAAATAAAAACTACTGACTATAGCAAATGCTGGTAAGAATGAGGAGAAAATGAATCGATCACTCGTGCATTATTGATGGAAATATAAAATGGTACGGTCACCATATAGCAGTTTCTCAGAAAAACAAACATATTTACTACATGATGTAATAATTTTACTCAGCCATTTATCACAGAGAAATGAACAATTATGTTCAGGGGAAAAGTCAGCATATCAATTTTCACAGCACCTTTGTTTGAGACACTAAAAGCTAAAAACAAAGTCCATATAGTTGTTAGCAGGTGACTATTAAACTGTGGTATTCATATCATGCAATGTCCCTCGGCCATGAAAGGAGCCCACTAATGACACAAGCGGCAAAGTGACCAGATCTCAAGTTTGTTACACTGAATTTTAAAAAGTTGATTTCAATGGTCACACAAAAATGATTCCATTTATGTATCATTTTTGAAATGCCAAATTGTAGAGATGAAAAACAGATTCACGCTTCACAAAACCAGGTGGGGGCGTGCTATGAAAGAGGGAGGTGGCAGTGGCTATAAATGGCGGCCTGAGGGGCCCCTGAGAGGGACCTGCCCTGCACCCCACTGTAGATAAATCTACACATGCGTGTAAATGCGCAGAATCTTCCCTCTAGCGCACACACAGGTGCATGTAAAATTGAGAAGTTTGTCCACATTGGTAGAATATATCAAAGTCAATTTTCTGATTGCTATATTACACTAAGGTCCTGTAAGATGTCACCACAGGGGAAACTGGGTGAAGAGTATAGAGATCTCTATGATGGCTTCCAGCTGCAAGTGAATCTATGATTATATACAAATAAAAAGTAAAGAGACACAGGGAAGCATCTGAAAAGCTTGCAAATACAATAATGTCTTTATTTCTGTTCTTACTAAGAAATTTGCCTTGGCTAAGTATGTCCAAAATCATTGCTTCACTCTCAGACTAACAGGGGGAATAGACTGGTTTATAGTTTCCCTGGGACTTTCAGGAAACTTTCCAGCTCAAGTAATCTCTGATTACAAGTTGGTTTTATTTATTTGCTCACCAATCGAAAAATTTGTTGTATCCTTACATGTCATGGTATCAAAATAATTAATATTTATTTCCTCATAACTTAAAATTGTAGAGCAATAATTAATAATTAATTATTTCCTCATAACTTAAAATTGTAGAGCAAATCTAATATATCATGGAATTGTGGTGTTTGTAAAACCTACTTGGAAAGGTAGTGAATTCATTTACTTTGTCTTTTGTAAGTAATCTTAGAGGTGTGGAGTCAATAATATCCCTGAACTCTCTTTACGTTTTGGTTGAAGTTTCAAAATAAAATCCAGTTCTTTATTGATGAGAGGAAATGGGTTAATTTAAGCATCAACACCACTAGGAGATACATGTCTCTTTTCTAATAAACAAGAAAAAAACTTCCTCCCCAATGATAACTGAGATGACAACCAATATCAAAAGAAAAAATAAAATGTCTAAATTAAGTGCAAAAAATGCAATACTAAACAAAAGCATAGCTGAAGGGTAAGCATTAGTCATAACATTAAGTGAAGTTTCTTAAAACAACCCATCCTGTCACCCATGTAAACATGTCCATAGCCGATAGGAAGTTGGTCTATAAACTGAGAATTTGGCATATAATTAGAAATATCCCACTCTACATTAAAAATCCTAGCATTAAGTCTATTTCATTAAATTTTGAAAGTCTATTAATATTTATGGCTACAGTGACTTGAGTGAAAAAAGAAAATTGGTTCCACACTATTTAAAAATTAATAACTTTGCTGCTCAACAAAAAAATGACAATAAATGTAAAACAAGTTATTTAGGTTATTAATTATCAAGTCTGTCTCTGATATGCCTCCCACTTGAATGATTAAGAAATATAAACACAAGTTTTCACTAATATACTTTATCTCTGTCATTTCCCCAGTTATCAAAACATATTATGGGATGGAATAATTTATCAAATTAATTAAATAATACAGAACTCTGTAGATTTGTCATAGATAAGCTACATCAGAGAAGAAATAATCAGTTAATTAAAAGTGAATACAAAAATAGTTCATAAGTTTTCTTCTAAAATTAACATATAAATTTTCAATTCAAAAGAGTTTCCATCAGCATCTTATTCTATGTGCTGAATTAGGCGCTGTGACTGCAGGGAGGGGTGAGAAATTTGCTTTGACCTGAAACATTTATAGTCTAGCTGGAAAGATAACATATACTCAATGGCAACAGGAGTCAATACTGAATAAAAATCCAAAGACCATTCATAATATTGCTTCAGTGGGAAAACACTGAAGTATTAATACACTTCTGCTAAATAAATTACTCAGGATGAGGACAGCCAGTGCAGTTTTTCAAATTATCCCAAGTGATTCAAAATGGAGATCATCTGCCTTATTAAATTCTCAATTCCACATTTGGCAGGCATTGTTGTAAAAGTGTATATACTTCCTCCAAAATAGGGAGAAGTTAAAAAAAAAACCAAGCTATACATAAAGAGTCACCCAAGACAGATTTTGTGGAAGGGTACCCAAAACTGTCTCGATTCTCAGTTTATTATTCCATTGGTTAAATACATTTTCCAAAACCATTTATTAAGTACCTACTAAGCTCAAAGTAGGTAGATACAAAGATTAAGGCTTGATCCTCAGATTTAAGGATATGTTTATGAAAAAATAACATGTTATTAAGTTTCATGAAACAGGTAAGGTTATGATACAGGTAAAACCATAGCATCATGGTCTTGGAGGAAGACATGCCTCACTGTCCTGAGCTGAGTAGGTGATGGCAGGTGGATGAGAAGGAACAATGGTCAGGTAAAGTGAGGCATGAAAAAAGAAGACCAAAATATTCAGAGAATATAGCCAGTAGATTAGAATATGTAGAGTTAGTAAGTGCTCTAGAGGAGGAGGGGAGCAGGGAAGAGGAAGAGGAAGAAAGAGGAATCCAGTGATGGCTGCAGGGATCACACCAGGAAAGATCTTTTCCTCTCCTCTTCCTCATCTTTCCTCCCCTCCTCTCCATCTCTTTTCCTTTGTTTAGACTGAATCCAGGGGCCTTTGCACTGAGCTATATCCACAGTCCTTTTTTATTTTTAGGTTTTATTGTGACACAGGGTCTTGTTAAATTGCTAATTGTCCAACCTGGGCTTGAACTTGCAATCCTCCTCCTTGGCCTCTAAAGTATTGGGATTACAGATAGGTATCACCATGCCTGACTAGGATGGACTTCAATGTTCCAAGCTAGGAAGCATAGGCTTGGCCCAAAGGTAATGAAGACCCTTCTGGCTGGCTTTGACCAGAGGGCTGCTCTGGCAACAGTGATAAGGATGAACGGCATTGCGATGATAATGAACACTAACTAGTGAAGAGGCTCTGCAGAACTCTGGGACATAACCAGGATGGCAAACAGTGAGAGAGGACAGATGCACAAGTTACATAGGAGACAGAATAAATAGGGCACGGCTATTAACCACATGTGGAAAAAGTGGGAGAAGCGAGAGGAAAGGGTAGCTTTAGGGCACTGATTTGAGCAACTGCTGTACAATAGCCATGCTCCCTAGGTAAAGGAAGACAAGAAGAGGTACAGGTGTGGGGAAGACGACAGAGCATCTAGGACGAAACTGCCAAATAAGACGTGCATCTAGCTTGTTTGTGATGTGCGAACCATAGAGGACAGTTTGAATAATCCTACTTCCTGTTTATGAGAGCAAGTGACCTCCATGTGATGTCCTTGTAGTACTCATTGTTGTTACCACTCTTATCCTTGGACCAAGTTCACCTATGTGTATGGACACCCATCACAGCAGGCAGAGAGAAGGTGAGCCCAACACACAGGAAGTGCTTCAAGAAAGGAGACCAGTAATGTACACATAACTTCCCCATGCAGAGCCAACAGGGAACAGCAATGTGGGAGTGAGGAAAGAACCCAGGATGTGGATCTTTGTGTTTGGAGAGAACACTTCGTTTAAACCTTTTTGGGGAATCAGGCTCAGCAACATAGAAGGAAAAAGCAAGACTGGTTCCAAGTGACCAATGAGCCAAGGAGGAGTCGGCCAGGGATGAAGCACTACAAGAGGCAGGTTTATATTCAGAAGCTGACGAGTGGGCATGGGAGGGCAGGCAAAGGGCCCTGGGAGCTGCCACAAGGATTCTGGGTAAGGATGGCCTTTGTCTAGAGGGCTCACTGTGATTGAAGCTGCTCAGGTCTTCCAATGCAGAATCCAGAAACAGCTCTGACTGGGAATCAGGGAAGCAGGGAAGGAGGGAACATGAGCTGGCTCAATGAATTATGCAGAGATCTTCAGGATAACATTCAGGCTGAGAAAATGGGCATTCTGAAGCCCGAGCTATCAAGCCAGGATGTGAATGAAGAGATGGCAGGTGCAGGGAGGAGGCAAGAGGGGAGCCATAGGAAGTTGGGTGGCTTATTATACTGTCTAGGGGATGACAGAAAACCTGGGCTCCAGATGTCTGAAATACTTGGATTTGTCACTTGTAGGCCCTTAAGAGGACACTGACATGACCAAAAAGGGTCTTGTGACATTATCTGGTTACTCTTCTTTCCAGCTTCAAATATCCTCCCTTACTATTAAGTGCTGCAACATCACACATCTATAGATCCTGGAATACATCATGCTGTTTCATGACCAACAAATACTGTTTGACTTCTTAGAAACCTATGCTTCTACTGCTTTGCCTACCTGGATAACTCTCCTCTTTCAACATCAACTTAAGATGTCGCCTACTCTAATCCTCATAATACCATGGTAATACACTGCAACTGATTGAACATGGAGGTCACTCATCTCATGCTTGGAACACAGTCTTCCTGGCACATGAATGAATGAATAAATGAATGAATGAATGAATGAATGGATGGATGGATGCTAATGTGGGATTGGTTCCCAGACACTGGAGTCTGGCTGGGGTGTGGACATAGTAATTCATTTCTCTGACTGGTTTGTTTCTGGAGACTTAGCAGTGGTTCAGTTATGGGAATTTTAACAGTGGAGATTTCTAGTAGTTTGGTGCTGGCACCAGCACTACAGTGACCACCCAGACTCCCTGGACTCCTTCTACAGCCCATCAGCTACACCAAAGCTCAGCTCTGCAAAACAAGGGAGATAAAAACTGAGAGATGCTTCTGGAAGTGCCAACTGCATATCCTCTTCTACCCACCCATGGAGCTGGCCTTTCAGAGTAGGACCTGAGGACAAGTCTGAGATGGGTAGGAAGCACCTACAGAGGGACAAAGGAAGATGCAGGAACCATATGTTAGATGGGCATTTTCTGGAAGGATAATCCATACTACTCATCAGATTTGTGAAGTGTTCCAGGATTATCTGTAAGAGACATTAATCCAGTATTGTATGTTATTCGACATAGCTCTGTCTCAGACCCAGCTGCTGACTCTTGATCCCAGAGGATGTGATTATGGCCAAGGGAGATCAGGGACAGGAATCCGGGTCCACACAGCTCAGCACGTACATGTTCACATATCAGTGGGGGGAAGGCCTTTATGAAGGGGGGAAGGCCTTTATGAAGGTAGAATTCTTGGTGCAATTTAAGGATGTTCTATGGTCTGTGTATTGTACAATACCAAATGCAATGAGTGAGAGAGTTTGCCTTGGGGTACCTCTACATTGTTCCTTAGAAAAACAAACCTGACCCCCCCCCAAAAAACAAAAAAAAAGCAAAACAGGTCTCCAGGGTCTCATTCCAGAGAAGTCCTATTTGACCTTGTTCTCTAAGTGCTGGGCTCAGGAAACATTAATAAAGTGGCAAACCCTACACAATGGCTCTTATATCTGACGCTCTTCCTTTTTCTGGCATAGAAGCAATGTGGTAACAGGAGATTGCAGAAGAAGACTTTCACTATTAAAGAGGAAAGAATGCGCACACGCACACACACACACACACACACACACACACAGAGAGAGAAAGAGAGAGAGAGAGAGAGAATATGAATCTAGAATCTGAGTAGTTTCAACTGAACTCTGGGGAATCCGAGTCACTTTTTACTCATATCCTGCAAGGATAGAAAAAAACACAGGAAAAAGGCTTCTACCAAAATGTATGTGTTTTGCTTTTTCTTTTTAAAGGAAAATCATAAATCACCCAGATATATGAATAGCTCTGCTGTAGTTCTTTGTTGGCTTGGTTCCTACTGTTCCTCCCTGACTTCTGAAAAGATAGTTAAAAAACAAATCTTTGGAGTGAATCCTTAAATCTCAGTTGTTTAGAGCACATGCTTTGTATCTAAACACGTGTGGGCTCTGTCACAGGCTTGCTAGACAAGTAATGCCGGACAAGTTTCTCAACTGCTTTTAAGAACCTAATTCTTCAGCAGTTAAAGTAGGAGTGTGAAAAGCACTGACCTCAAAGGGTGGCTGGGAAATGAAATGATGCAGTAGAAAGACTTGCCTAGCACACTGCAAGCATTCAATCAATTGTGGCTAAAGAATGGTGGCTGTGGAATAACTGGTCTATTAATGAAGACACTCATGTTTGTGTATTAGCACACTTGCTATCACAGGTGGAAAAGAGAAACCCAGAAACTGCAGGACTGCAGTTCTCAGTGGGGATCCCCCTCTTTGCACATTGGACAGGGTGGGTAGACAGCCTCCTTCCTTTTATGTTACCTTGGGTTTGGCAGAGAAGTGATCCCACCTCCCAGGGATGACTTGGGTCATCTGTCCTAGCCCATGGGAAGGTCACAGCCTGGATACACTTCAATTTCTGAGTAGTCAGGGCTGGCGGGTCCCACTGCTCCTCCAGAAAGCCTTGGCTAGACATAGGCCTATTCCCTGTACCACCATGCTTTCTGCTTGTCCCTACTATGTTCAACTTAACTGAAAGGCCTGGATATCCTCCAAAGTTTATCTATGCCAGAAAATGATATTTCTTATTTTCTTCTATGGTACTGAGAATCAAACTTACAACCTGTGCTTGCCAGGCAGGCACTGTGCTGCTGAGCTATATCTTCACACTCCCCACTTTTAATGTTGAGTTTGTCTAGTATCTACCTGTCTGTTTGTCTCTCTATCTAACTATCTTTTTGGTACTGGGAATCGAACTCAGGACCTTGCACTTCCAGGCAGACCTTATATTACTGAGCTATATCCCAGCCCTGAAAATGACATTTCTGAGTGTTTTTAAATTTAAGTGAATTATCTTCCTTCAGAAGCTGAGGCTGCATTTTTATCATTTATCCAAAAGAAGTTTTACCTGTTTTCACTGTCTCAAAAAAATGCTTTGGCCTTATTTAAAAAAAACAAAAAGCATTAGCGGCCAGAGGAGTTCCTCTTTACTACTGATGACCACTCTAAGTTTGCATCGAATGGCTTTTGCTCTAACTGGCAACCTCCTTCCTGACTGCTTCTATTTTGGACCAGACAAAACAATTTCAGCAAATGTTCTATGCATATCATGGTTCTGCATTCATATTAGATCTCTGGGGAGCCACTTATTAATCCCACTAAGGACATTTTCTCCTAACTTGTCTCCTCAATTGGAATCTTACTTTGTCTAAGATTTATATACAGTTTTTCTTGTGAGTCTCTGCATTAAACTAAACTAAATTTGTGATGTGAGTCTCTGCATTAAACTAAATTTTATTTCCTTCTAGTCAAACTACTTCCCTTACAGGAGAGGAAGAAAAGAAAACAGAGCTTTCTGATTTAATTTTATTAAAGAAAGCTGATTGTATGAAAACCATCAGAGTTAAGTTAGGAGACTCTAGATAATTCCTTTATCATCCACCATTTCCTTCAGTCTCTGGGAAGCATGGATATTGGGAAAGGTGGGATGGGGCAAGATGGGATTCTACATATTCAAACTGAATACACCTAAAGCCAGTTGTGGAGGCGCATGCCTGTAACCCCAGAATTTGGGAGACTGAGGCAGGAGGATCATAGCGAATTCAAGACCAGCCTGGGCTACAAAGTGAGCTCAAGGCCAGTTTGAACCATAGTGAGACCCCGTCTCAAAAAAAAGAATAC
>PVJX010029326.1:0-23031 GCA_004027295.1 Dolichotis patagonum
GCTGGGTGCTCTGGAATTTGGTGCATATATATTTAAGATTGTTACCTCTTCCTCTTGAAGTTTTCCCCTAACTAGTATGTAGTGACCTTCTTTATCTCTTTGGAGCATTCTTGGTTTGAAATTCACATTGTGTGCAAACAGGATTGCTACTCCTGCTTTTTTTTGGTTTCCTGTTGCATGAAGTATTGTTTTCCATCCTTTGACTTTCAGTCTATGAGTGTCCTTTTGGGTAAGATTGGTTTCTTGTAGACAGCATATGGTTGGTTGTTGTTCCTTGATCCATTCTGCCAGTCTGTTTCTTTTGATTGGTGAGTTGAGGCCATTTACATTAATGGTTGTAACAGTTATATATTGGTTTATTGTTGCCATGTTATCTTTCTTCTGTTGTGTCTTTGGCTTTCCATTCTGTTTAATTGTCTGCATTGCTTGGTGGTTTTATCCCATGTGTATCTAGAATGTCTTTCAGTATTCTTTGTAGGTTTGGTTTGGTGTTCATGAAGTTCCTCAGCTGGTCTTTGTCATGGAAGCATCGTATTTCTCCATCCATTTTTGAGGGACAGTTTTGCAGAGTATGTCTGTCTGGGTTGGAAGTGGTCTTCCTTTAGGATATGAAATACTTCACTCCATGCTCTTCTTGATTTCATTGTTTGTGTTGAGAAGTCTGCCGTGATTCTGATAGGTTTTCCTTTATAGGTGATCTCTGTTTTCTCTCTAACAGTTTTTAGTATTCTGTTCTTATGGTGGATTTCCGGGATGGTGATTATTATGTGTTTGGGTGTAGTTTTATTTTGGTTATGGGTGTGTGGAGTTCTATATGCTTCACTTATCCAAATGTCAGTTTCTCTTGTCATGTTTGGGAAGTTTTCAGCTATTACTTCTGTAAATATCCTCTTGATATCATTTGGGCTCTCCCCTTCTTTTTCATTTATCCCTATTAATCTTATGTTATTTTTTTGCATCATCTTGTGGGTTGAATTGTTATTTCCTGATTCTTTGTTATTTTTAAAAAATCTTGTCTTTCCTGTTCACTGGCTGCAATCTTATCTTTGAGGTCTGAAATTCTATCTTCACTTTCATTGAGGCGGTTTTGGCAGCTTTCAATAGCATTTTTTATTTCCTGTATATCTCTTTGAATCTGCCTTATGCATTCTGTTTGTTTCTTATATTGTTCATTCAGGGATTCTATCTGTTTTCTTTGTTCCTCTAATTTTTTAACTGTGTCTTCCTTAGATGCATTCACTATTTCTTGCACTGTTTTTATCAATTCTTCTTTTACCTGGGCAAGTATTTCTGATTTGAATTTCTCCATAGCTTTCCCTATTTGCATATTTATTTCATTTGATATCATTTCAGACATTTCAGGTGTATGGCTTCTGTTTTCTTCTATGTACATGGCTTCTAAGCTTTCTTGGGGTGGGCTGGAGCTTTGAGCCTGCCTTTTGGTCTTTTCTTTTGTCATTTTTCTATTTCCTTGCTTTTAGCGGTGTTCCAAAGCTTCTTCTGAATGTGTGGCGAATTACCTCTGGCACCCTCAGTTCCTGGAGCAGTGGTGGCTCCCCCACAGGGTCTTGGCTCCCTTGCAGGGTCCTAACTGCCCTCTTTGGGCTCCTGGCTCCCTAAGTTTTAAGGCGCATGCTGGGCGTGGTCGACCTGGAGCCCGTGGAACCTCAGGCGGGCTGGACCGCTGTCCTTTGTCCCAGGGGGGTCTCCGGGAGGTTCCCTGTGGGTGAAGGATGGGCTTACGGGTTCCAAACAGTCAGGCCAAGATGCCGGTCTCCACAAAGTTCCCAATGCAAACAGCGTAGGCCAATCTGCCGGTCTCTGGGAGGTTCCTGGTCCCAAACAGTCAGGCTGAGATGCTGGTCTCCGCACAGTTCCTAATCCAAACAGCCCAGGCCAAGCTGCCGGTCTCTGGGAGGTTCCCTGTGGCTGAAGGGTCGGCCTATGCGTCCCAAACAGACCTGGCCAAGATTATTCCTGTTTTTAAATGGCATGATCATATATATAGAAAACCCTAATAGCACCATAGAAACTTAGAAATAGTAAGCAAATTCAACAAAGTTGCAGGGTGCAAAATCAATATATACGGATTATCAGTTGTATACATTACATGAGGAACATGAACTATCCAAAAAGAAAATTAAGGGAAAAAATCCCATTTATGATAGCACCAAAAAGAATAAAGTAGTAAAGATTAAACTTAAGGATAAAAGAAAACTACTGTACTGAAAACTTCAAAAGGGTGACAAATAATATAGAAATAATGGAAAGCAATCTGCATCCTTGGAATTAGAAGACAATATTGTTAAAACTTCCATACTACCTAACATATAGATTCAATGCAATCATATCCAAATTTCAATGGCATGTTTTACAGAAATAGGAAGAGCAGTTTTAAAATTCATATGAAAACACAGAAGATGTAGGATAAACAAAGCAATCTTGAGAAAGAACATTGCTGAAACTATCACATTTATAGGACACAATGAAAGCAGTTCTAGGAAGAAAGTTTATAAATATGAATGCTCACACCAAAAAAACAGAACAAACCCAAATAAATAGCCTAATGTTACATCTCAAAGTCTTTGAAAAACAAGCACATACTAAATCCAGAGCTTGTGCAAGGAAGGAAATTATAAAAATCAGAACATATATTGATGAACTGGAGACAAAAAACCAAAAACAAAACAAAATAAAATCAATACAAAGAAACAATGAATGAAAGAGTTGGATGTTGAAATAGTAAACAAAATAGACAAACCCTTAGCCAGTCTTACCAAAACAAAGGAAACAAAATTACACAAATAAATGCCATCAGAAATGAAGAGGGTGAAATTACAATAGACACTGCTGAAATTCAGGAATTTGTTGGCAACTACTTCATAAATGTATATACCAAGGAAATGGAGAACTCAGAAGAAATGGAGAAATTCTTAGATATATATGAATTACCAAAGCTAAACCAGGGACTTGAAAATCTTGAACCATCTGATAACAGGCAATGAAATTGAAGCAGTAATAATAATAATATAATATTAATATTAATATTTATATTAATAATAAACTTATCATCTTAGAAAAGCCCAGCATATAATGGATTTGTAGCAGAATTCTTGATTTCAAATTACTTTCAAATGTATAGAACATCAAAAGAAGGTTTTCTGACAGAAAGATAGATATATAAACCAAAGGAATAGAATAGAGACTACTAAAGTGAAAATACATATATAAAGTCAAGTGCTCTTCAACAAAAGTGCCAAGAAGACATAATAATTTCCTTTTCACAACAGGCACAACAGCATTCATCTTCTTTGACTTCTTGATGATAGTCATTCTTTCTGATATAAGGTGAAATCTTAGCATTATTTTAACTTACATTTTTCTAATGCCCAGAGATATTCAACAGTTTTCATATGTTTGCTGGTCATTTCTATTTCTTCTTCTGAAAAGTGTCTGTTCATTGCACTTGGCCATTTCTTTTTTTAAATTTATTTTTTAGCTTTTAATTTAATTTAATTTTTTTTAAAAAAGGGTAAAACTAAACATAACAAACCGAACAAAGCAGATCAGAAGAAAACAATGTAAGTGACACAGATGTCAAAATAAGACAACAGGAGATCTACAGTGGCTAATGATATGTCTTTTGCTTTCTTCTAAATGGTTGTCTATATCTTCACACACAAAAAATTCATACAAAACAAAATAGTATAAAACTGATCAGAACAGGGTAATGAAGGCCTTCAAAACCAGACAATATGAAAATTAAAGATGACTGCCATAATGTCTCTTGTTCTTTTCAAAATAGCTGTCCCTCCCTTAATGTATGTTGAAATTAACACAGAAAAAAGAATAGAAGCATTATTGGATTTCACAGCATGATGATATGAAATCAGCAATGGATACCACAATGTTCCTTTTTCTTCAAAATAGCTGTTCATTTCATCACATATAATATAATTGATTCTCATAAACTATTTAGGAGAAGTTCTAGGCATGTATAAGCCTCTACATGTATACCTATCCTTTCTGCATTAGAGCAAAAAACAACAACAGAAAACAAGATTACTAGAAAAATAAGAAACAAAAATGACAAATAAATAACAATAACAAAGAGCCCACAACAATAATGATACAGGCCTTCAAAACATGGTGGTAGGAACAGAATTAAGGTTGATATTTTACATAGTGATCTTCAAGAGTTCCTCAGGTCACCTGACACAAACATGCAAAATTGTTCCAGTCCTATGAATATTTACTGCTTTGTTCTATGAACTTACATAATTTTTAGCACAATCATTTTAGCTATTCTAAGTGTGTTTATACAAATTTAGATATTTTTTCTTTTTCCTTCATTTTTCTTTTTTCTGCTTCTCCCTGAGATATTATTTTTTCCCTGTGAGAAGATTATTACACGTTCACTGTATTTATTGAGGATTTTGTAACTTTTTTCTTTTCTTCTAATTTTATTTAAAGAGAAAAAACAAACAAACAAACAAAACAGAATAAGGGGTAGTAACAATACAGAATTCCAAGGAAAAAAGAAAAGAAAAAAAACCCACTAAGAAATCATTACTTGATAAATTACATACTGGCATCTTGGAAATAGTTGTTCAAATTACAAAATTAAAACATGCAAAGTAGACATTCAAACAGTGAGACTGTTAACAGTTCTGCTCCATGATCTAACAAAAACAGTAATATGGTCATCCATTTTACACACTTAAACATACATGCAGTTATATCAAAAGGGTAAAATTAAACACAACAAAACAGAACAAAGTGGATCACAAGAAAGCAATGTAAGAGACATAAATTTCAAAGCTAGACAACTGGAGATATTTACTGTCTATCATATTGACTCTTGTTTTCTTCCAAATAGTTGTCCATATCATCACAAACAGGGAATTCACATGAAACAACATAGTATGAAACTGATCTGAACAGGATGAAGAAGGTGCTTCAGGTCTTCAAGACCAGAAAATAGGGAAGCCAAGAATGGCTGTCATAGTGTCTCTCATTCACTTCAAAACAGCTGTCCAAACCTTCATGTGTGTTGAACTTAAACAAAACAAAACAAGCTAAAATCACTTTGAACAAAGAATGATAGTATTGCTGGATTTCACATGACATTACATAATAGGCACTGGGTACTGTAGTGTCTCTTTTTCTTCAAAGTAGTTGTTCATTTCACCATGCATTATATAATTGGTTCTCATAAACTGTTTATAAGCTCTACACATGCATGAGTCTCTACATGTATATCTATCCTTTCTGTATTAGAGGGAAAAACAAAACAAAGAAAGACAAAGCAAAACAATCCCTAGAAAAGCATGAAGCAAAAAGTCATATAAAACCACAATACAAGGTGATCTACAATGGTTACCATGATGTCTCAGCAGTATATAACAACAGTAAAAAAACAAAGCATTGGAGACATTATAAGACTTCAAAAGCAGGTAATAATCAAACCAGAGTGGGTATCTTAGTGAATCTTGTCATCTTCAGTGTAGTTGCCTATACTCTTAGACTTGATGCTATCCATCACAACAGATTTGAATAAAATCAGTCAATACTAAACAGCAATCTAACAAACCAGATTCAAATAAAATCAGTCATAATAAGACAGTATAAGTTATTCAAGGCTTCAGATTAAGTAGATAGGAAATTAAGGATGATTACTGTAATATGTCCTGCTATTTTTGGGATAGCTGACCAGCCCTCAAATCTAGTGTAAGTAGACAAACTGGAATGGCATATAATCCATCTAAGCAGAGTGGTGAGAATAATGTAGATTTTAAATCTTGTTACCCTATTTACAATATCCTCTGCCTTTCTTTTCTAGACAATTCCTCTCCTTTCACTCCCATAGGTTGCACTGCTTATTTTGGGTCCCACTAACTCCCTATAAAGAGCATCTCGATGAACCCTATCTCCTGATCTACTCTGCCTGTGTTTCTCTTTGTTAGTATATCGAGGCCATCCATATTTGAGATTACAGCCAATATTCTCTGCTTCATTTCTGCTATTCTGTTTTTCTGCCATTGGTTGTCTATTTTTCTCTTTCATTCCACAGTCTGCCCTGTTAATTGAGGCCTCTCTGCCACTGTTCCTGAAATGCTCGTGTTCTTTTTCTCTCTCTCTAGAATGTCCTTCAGTATTTTTTGTAGGGTTGGATTGGTGGTCACAAAGTCTCCTAGTTCCTCTTTGTCACGGAAGCATTGTGCTTCTCCATTAATTTCTAGAGAGAGTTTTGCAGGACACATCATTCTGGGCTGGATGTTATTTTCTTTCAGGGCTTGAATTCTCTCCACACTCTTCTTGATTTGATGGTCTGTGTCGAGAAGTCTGCCATGATTTTAATCGGTTTGCCTTTATAGGTGATCTGTTTCTTTTCTCTGATGGCTTTTAATATTCTGTTCTTATATTGAATTTCTGGGATCTTGATTATTATGTGTCTGGGTGTAGCTCTTTTTTGGTTGTAGGTGGTTGGAATTCTGTATGCTTCATACATCTGAATATCATTTCCTTTTTCTATGCTTGGGAAGTTTTCCTTAATGATTTCTCTGAATAGTCTTTGCAATTCCTTTGTTTTCACTCCTGCTTCTTCATTCACATGCTTTATTCTTAAGTTATAGATCCTCTTGTCGTCCTCTAGCCTTCCTGCTCCCTTGTTATTTTTGAGATCTTCCCTTTCATGATCACACATTGCAAGCCTGTCTTCAAGTTTTGATAATCTATCCTTAGTTTCTTTCAAGCAGTTTTGCCAGCTTTCAATGGAGTTTTTAGTTTCCTGGTAGTCTCTTTGAATCTGCTTCATGTATTCTTGGTTTTCTTTATATTCTTCATTGAACATTTCTCTCCTTTTGTGTCCCTCCATTCTTCCATCTGTGTCTTCTTGAGAGGTACTCAGCCTTTCTTTTATTAATCTACTTATCTCTTGTTTAATTTGGATTAATATTTCAGTTTTGATCTCATTTACAAGGTCCTAAAGATATCTCTTTATGTCCGCTGATGCCGTGTTTGATGTTGCATGTTTGCTGCCCTCAATCTCTCTTGTATTTACCTTTCCTAGATCACTATTCAGGTTTGGGGCTGGGGATTTTTTCTTATTTCTTTCTCTCATCATTTTTTTTGTTCCTTCCATACAGGCATATTGTGTAATTCCCAGCCCCTTTTCTTGTTGGTTAGGGTTCTTCTGGAGCACACAGGCTAGGGGTTTCTGCCCTCTCCAGTCTGGTATCAGAGACTGAAGAAACCTAGCATCCTCACGTCTATTTCTTTGACAGTACCACACTGATTTTTATCACTGTGGCTTTGTAGTATAGTTTCAAGTCAGGAATTGAGATGCTTCCTGCCTTGCCTTTGTTGCCCAGAATTGCCTTTGCTATGCTATGTTTCTTCTGTTTCCAAGTGAGTTTTAGGAATCTTTTCTCTAGATCTGTGAATTATGTTAATGGTATTTGGGATTCCATTAAATTTGCTTAACAGTTTTGGTAGTTTGACCATTTTCACCATATTGATTCTTCTTAGCCAAGAGAAAGGAATAGTCTTCCATTTTCTAATATCCTCTTCAATCTCCTTTTTTAGCATAGCATAATTTTCAGCATATAGGTCTTTTACATTCTTAGGTTGATTCCTAAGTATTTCATTTTTTTAGATGTTATTGTGAAGGGTGATATTTCTATAATTTCTCTCTCAGCGAGTTTCTTGTTTGTGTACAGGAATACTATTGATTTTTGAGCATTGCCTTTGTATCTAGCTACACTGTTGAATTTGTTTATTACCTCTAGTAGTCTTTTAATGGAGTTTTTTGGGTCTTCCATATAGAGTATCATGTCATCTGCAAATAGTGATAGTTTAACTTCTTTCTTTTATTTCTCCCTCTTCTCTGATTGCCTTAGCTAGTATTTCCAGAACTATATTGAATAGGAGTGGTGATAGTGGACATCATTGTCTTGTTCCTGATTTTAGAGTGAAAGCTTTCAGTTTTTGTCCATTTAGTATAATGACTGCTGGTTTGTCATAGATGGCCTTTATGAGATTGAGGTGGAAACTGTGTATTGTGAGTTTCTGAAGGTTTTTTTTTTTTATCATGAACATGTGTTGGACTTTATCAAAAGTTTTTTCTGCATCTATTGAGATGACCATGTGGTTTTTGTTTTTGGCTCTATTGATGTGGTGTATTGCATTTATTGATTTGTGTATGTTAAACCATCCCTGAATTCCTGGAATGAATCCCACTTGATTGTGATGTATAGTCTTGATGACTTGTTGCATTGTCTTTGCCAGTATTTTATTGAGAATATTTGCATCAATGTTTATTAGTGAGATTGGCCTATAGTTCACTTTTTTGGTTGAGTCTTTCTCTGGTTTTGGTATCAGAGCAATACCTGCCTCCAGGAATGATTTAGAGAGGATTGCTTTCTTTTCAATTTCATTGTAGAGTTTAAGGAGTATTGGCATCAAATCTTCTCTAAATTTCTTGTAAAATTCAGCCTTGAATCCATCAGTACCTGGGCATTTCTTTATTGGTAAGTGTTTTATTATGTTTTCCATTTTAATATCTGATATTGAGTTATTTAAAATTGCTGTATCTTCTTGGTTGAGCTTTGGTAGTTCATATGTTTCTAGAGTTCTGTTCAAGTCCTCTGTGTTTTCCACTTTATGTGAGTAGAGATTTTCAAAGTAACTATTCATAATGTTTTGAATTTCCATGGGATCCTTAGTAATTTCCCTCTATTCAATCCTTATTGCATCAATTTGGGTTTTTTTCTTTCTTTTTCTTGATAAGGTTAGCTAGAGGTTTGTCGATTTTGTTTATTCTCTCAAAAAACCAGCTTTTTCATTCATTAATTCTTTGTGTTTTTTTTAACCTTCAATTGCATTGATTTCTGCTCTAATCTTTACCATTTCCACTCTTGTATGAACTTTGGGTTTAACTTGCTCTTCTTTTTCTAGTAGCTTGAGACAAAGCATTAGGTTGTTTATTGTGCTCATTCTGTTTTCTTGATATGGCAATTTATTGCTATGTATTTCCCTCTTAAGACCACTTTCATTGCATCTCACAGATTACAGTATGTTGTTTCCACATTTTCATTGAATTGTAAGTATTGCTTTATTTCTTACTTAATTTCATCTGTAGCCCACTGGTTGTTCAGAAGTTTTTTATTTAAGTTCCATGTATTTATGCAGGTTTTGCAATTTCTTTTGCCATTAATTTCCAGTTTTGGTCCACTATGGTCAGATATTATGCATGGCATAATTTCAATACCTTTGCATTTACTTAAGAATGTTTTATGGGATAATACATGGTCTATTTTGGAGAGTTTCCTGTGTGCAGCTGAGAAGAATGAATATTTTGATGAGGTTGGCTGAATACTCTGTAAACATCTACTAACTTCAATTGCTCACAGCTCTGATTTAGTTTTATTATTTCTTTCTGACGTTTTGTATAATTAATCTATCTCTTTGTGACAATAGGGTATTAAGGTGTCCTGTTATAATTGTCTTCTTGTGTATTTGGTTTTTCATGTCCATTGGTATTTGTCTTATATAGTTGAGTGCTCCTGTATTTGGTGCATATATATTTATAACTATTAGTTCTTCCTCTTGAATTTTTCCACTAACGAGTATGTAGTGACCTTCTGTATCTCTTTTAATCATGTTAGGTTTGAAGTTCACATTGTCTGCAAATAGAATAGTTACCCCTGCTTTTTTCTGGGTTCTTGTTGCATGGAATACTGTTTTCCATCCTTTGACTTTTAACCTATGAGTTTTCTTTTGGAGCAGATATGTTTCTTGTATGCATCATATTGTGGGATCATGTTTCTTGATACATTCTCTCAATGTATTTCTTTTTTTTAAATTTTTAGTCATCTGCCTTTTAAAAACTTTTTAAAATTATTTTGAAGGTAGCAAAATACAACAGAACAAGACAGAACAAAGCCAATGCAGTGAAATTGGTACAGAACATCACAACAAGTTACCAGGAGAACAATAATAGTTGCGTAGTGTATTATTTTCTTCACAATAGTTGTTCTTTGAATTAGGTATAGCAAAATCAAAGAAAATACAGAACATTATAGAACGTATCAAAACAAAATATTCATTAGTGCAATACAATTAATCAGAACAAAGCAAAACAGTGATAATAATATTTGCCTTCCAAGAGATGGTAGAAGGAAATCCCCCCATTTGCTATATTGCAAATATGTTCAGACATGCTCAGACCTCTGGCTCCCATTTGCTAATGGGAGTGAGTGGGGACGGGATGTCTGATTCTCAGCCTGTGTGCCAGTAGGCTTAATGTTGCTTACCAGGGAGGTGAGTGAGTTGCTTGGTTTCTCAATTCCCTAAGCTCCAACATGGCATGGATCTCAGGAGATTCTGGCTATTTCTCATCCTGGGGCAGTCACTGCTTGCCTGAGCCATGGCTGCTTAGCAGGGAGGTGGGCTGGTTGTTTGGTTTCCCAGTGCCTTAAGTTCCAACATGGTAGGGATCTTGGGAGATGCTGGCTAATTCTTAACCTATTTCTTTTGATAGGTGAATTGTGGCCATTTATATTTATGGATATAACTGATACGTACTGGCTCAACTTTGCCATGTTATGTTCTAGTTGTTTGCTTTCTGCTTTTCCCCCTTGTTTAATTGTTTGTTCTATCTAGTGGTTTCTCTTTGTTACTGTTCTGGGCATTGTGGTCATTTTTATCTCTATCTAGTATGTCTTTCAATATTCTTTCTAGGGTTGGTTTGGTGGACATGAATTTCTTCAGTTGTTCTTTGTCCTGGAAGTATCTTGTTTCTCTATTAAATTTGAAAGACAGTTTTGCTGGATACATCAGTCTAGGTTGAAAGCTGTTTTCTTTCAGGGCTTGAACTACCTCACTCCAAGCTCATCTTGACTTGAGGGTTTGTGATGAAAAGTCTGCCATGATTTGGTGAGTTGTGTCTTTTCTCTAACAGTTTTTAGTATTCTGTTTTTATGCTGTATGTCTAGGATCTTAATTATTATATGTCTGGCTGTAGATTTATATTGGTTGTGATTGTTTTGTGTTCTATATGCCTCACTTATCTGCATAGCAGATTTTTTCCCCCTATGTATGGAAAATTTTCTGCTATTACTTCTGTGAATTGTTTAGTTATTTCATTTGCATTGAGTCCTGCATCTTCAGGACTTAGTCTTATATTGCTTCTCTTGGCATCATCTTGAAGCTGCTGAATTGTCATTTCATGCTGCTTTGTTGTTTTTTAAAAGTTCTCTCCTTTCATGGTAGCTAATTACAATCCTGTGCTCAAGGTCTGACATGCTATCCTCAGCTTCATTTAAATGGCTTTTCCAGCTTTCAATACAATTTTTTGTTTCTTGGATGTCTCTTTGAGTTGTTTCATTAATTCTGCTTGTTTTCTATATTGTTCATTCAAGGTTTCAATCAGTTTCCCATGCTCCTGTACTTTATCTATTTCTTCTCTAGCTGCACTGAACAAATTCTTTAGTAAGGTTGTTATTTCTGTTTTTACATGAGAGATTACTTCTAATTTGATTTTCTCTATAGCCTCATGGTGGTTTTTTTTTTTATTTCACTTGCTATCTTTTCAGAGATTTCTGGTGTGTTACTTTTGATGTCCTCTATTTCAATGTTTCCTGTACTTGCTCATGGTGGACAACTGTTGGTAGTGTGTATCTTGGGGTACTACTGTAAGGTTGATGTTTGTCCAATTGGTGGGTCTCACAATGAAGAGGTGGACCAGTCATCTGAATTCTCCCTGCAGGGCCTGTTGGGTGAGTCCTCTGTTCTTCCTAGGCTGACAAGCCTAAGAGCACTGATGGAAATCAGTCCCTAGGTTTTGCTGTTATTATGTCTTCAGGTTGTTCAGAGTCACCAGATATCCCTTATAGTGTTTGTTTTGGCTGGGATCCTACTGTGTCTCTGGGTATCCCACAGGCCTCCTTAATTTTCTCCAGGTTGGGGGAGACCTTATTGGCACCCTCTTCAAGCTACCTGATATTCTCTGTGTGGCAGAATTACTCATCCACCCACTTGCCAAGCTTGCCTATGGCTTACTTCTGGAGGGGGCTTTGATATTGCTCCTGTTTACTAATTGAAGGAGGCTAACTCTATTCCTATTTTAGAGGTAAACTCACTTCACTGGATTTCTTCTTACTGAGTATCCCTTCGATACTGCATGGTTAACCCACTGCAGCCCAAGGTTCTGGGTGGAGGTGTGGGAGTGGAAGATCAACAGCAATACTACGTCCAGGAGAGGGGTGGTTTTCAATGGCAGTGGTGGGACTGCAGGGGCATGCATCACAGGCTAGAGTTTCTAGGTCCTGAGGTGGGTGGCCAGGACTGTGGGGGCCATGAGAGGGGCCTGGTTCTGGCCCAGCCCACTTGTTCCACTGGCAGGAGGTCCTGCTAGGTCTGCTGCTAGGATGGAGGGAGTCTTGGGAGGGGCCTATTTCTAGCCCAGCCCCATGGGCACTGCTAGCTGGAGTTCCTGGGTCCTGGAAGGTGGTCTACTGGGAAGGCTAAAGTCACAGGAGGGGATTGGGTCTAGCCTGGTCCCGTGTGTGCTGCTGGCTGGAGTTTCTGGATCCATTGAGGTTGTCTGGGGGAAGCATGGGAATCAGAGGAGGGGCCTGAGTCTAGCAGGGGCCCATGTGCACTGCTGGCTGGAGTTCCCGAGTCTCGCCAGGTCATCTGAGGGGACTGCAGGAGTTGCGGGAGGGGCCCAGGTCTAGCCTGATCCCATGCATGCTATTGGTGGGAGTTCCCAGGTCCCACGAGGTCTTCTGTCTTCTTTTAATTCCTTATAAAATTCTGCAGTGAATCTAGCTGGACCTGGGCTTTTCTTTGTTAGTAAGGTTTTAATTGCATTTTCAATTTCATTAATTGAATTTAGGATGTTCAGCTATTTTACATCTTCTTGATCCAGCTTTGGTAATTCATATGTTTTTAGGAATGTGTCTATTTCTTTGGTGTTATCAAGCCTATGAGAGTAGAGATTTTTGAAATAGGTATTGATGATCTTCTGTATTTCCACAGGGTCTGTAGTGATTTCACCCTTTTCATTCCTTATTGCATGAATTTGAGTTTTTTCTTTCTTTTTTAAAATAAGGTTGGCTAGGGGCTCATCAATTTTATTTATTCTTTCAAAGAACCAACTCTTTGATTCATTGATTCTTTGTATTGTTTCTTTAGTCTCTATTGCATTGTTTTCTGTTCTGATCTTTATAATTTCCTCCCCTCTTTTGGCTTTGGGCTTTACTTGCTCTTATTTTTCTAGATGTTTGAGGTGTAACATCCAGTTGTCTATTTGTGTTCATTTTGTTTTTCTGATGTGGGAATTCACCACAATATATTTTCCTCTGAGGACTGCTTTCATTGCATCCCACAGGTTATGTTAAGTTGTATTTATATTTTCATTTGCTTGTAGATATTGTTTAATTTCTTTCATGACCCACTGATTGTTCAGGAGTGTATTATTCAATTTCCCACAATTCAATTTGTGGGATTTTTACAGTTTCTTTTGTCATTAATTTTTAGTTTCATGGTGCTATGATCTGATAACATGCATGGGATAATTTCAATTCTTTTGCATTCACTTAAGCATGTTCTGTGGCCTATTAAATGATCTATTTTAGAGAGTGTCCCATGTGCTGTTGAGAAGAATGTAAATGCTGATGTTGTTGGGTGGAACACTCTGTATACATCCACCAAGTCCATTTGTTCACAGGTGTGATTTAGTTCTGTTATTTCTTTGCCAATTTTATGTCTTGTTGATCTGTCTCTTTGTATCAATGGGGTGTTAATGTCTCCCATTGTAATTATGTTATTGCTTATTGGAATTTTCATTTCTGTCAATACTTTTTTGTATAGCTGGATGCTCCCAAATTTGGTGTATATATATTTAAGATTGTTATCTCTTCATCTTGAAGTTTTCCCCTAACTAGTATGTAGTGACCTTCTTTATCTCTTTGGATAATTCTTGGTTTGAAGTTTATATTGTCTGCCAACAGAATGGTTACCCCTGCTTTTTTGGGGGTGGTGGTTCTTGTTGCATGGAGTATTGCTTTCCAGCCTTTTACTTTTAGTCTATGAATTTCCTTTGGGCTAGACAGGTTTCCTGTATACAGCATATGGTTGGATGTTGTTTTTTCATCTATTTTGCCAGTCTGTTTTTTTAAGTGGTGAATTGAGGCTGTTTACATTAATGGTTATAGCTGAAATATATCGGTTCATTTTTGACATGTTATCTTTCTGTTCTTGATTCTTAACCTTTCCTCTCTGTTTAATTGTTTGCTTTGATTAGTGGTTTTTTCCTATGTCTATCTACAATGTCTTTCAGTGTTCTTTGCAGGGTTGGTTTGGTGGTCATGAAGTTCTTCAGCTATTCTTTGTCATGGAAGTATTTTATTCCTCCATCCATTTTGAAGGATAGTTTTGCAGGGTACATCAGTCTGGGCTGGAAGTCGTTTTCCTCTAGGATATGAAATACTTTACTCCATGTTATTTTTGTCTTCATTTTTTGTGTTGAGAAGTCTTCTGTGATTCTGATAGTCTTTCCTTTATAAGTGATCTTGCCTCTTCTCTCTAACAGCTTTTAATATTCTGTTCTTATGTTGGATATCTGGGACGGTGATTATTATGTGTCTGGGTATAGTTTTATTTTGGTTATGGCTATTTGGAGTTCTATATGCTTTACTGATCCATATGTTAGTTTCCATTCTCATGTTTGGGAAATTTTCAGCTATTATTTCTGTAAATAGCCTCTTGATATCATTTGTGTTGTCCTCTTCTTTTTCATTTATCCCTAGTTGTTTTTCTTTGCATCATCTTGCAGGTGTTGAATTGTTATTTCCTGATTCCTTGTTATTTTTAAATGATCTTGCCTTTCCTGTTCACTAGCTGCAATCTTGTCTTTGAGTCTGAAATTTTATCTTCACTTTTGTTCAAGCAGATTTGCCAACTTTCAATGCAATTTTTGATTTCCTGTATATCTCTTTGAATCTGCTTCATGCATTCTGTTTGTTTCTTATATTTTTGATTCAGGGTTTTCATCTTTTTGCACTATTCCACTAATTTTTTAACAATGTCTTCTTTAGATGTGTTCACCATTTCTTTTATTACATTTATCATTTCTTCTTTTACCTGGGAAATTATTTCTGATATGAGTTCATTTATAGCTTCCTGGAGTTGTTTCTTTACTTCAATTACTATCATTTCAGCAGTTTCAGGTGTATGGCCTACATTTGTTCTATGTCCATGTCTCCTAGGCTTGCTTGGGATGGGCTAGGGTTTTGAGATTGCATTTTGCTCTTTTGTTTGTCATTGTCTTATATTGCCTTAGGGAAGCTGAATGCAAGCTCTCAGTTGTTTCTTCAGTTAAGAGTATCTATTCCTATTGCAGGGAGTTTCTCTCGTTGAGTGGAGATCTTTAGACAGACCTTACCAGATGACTCCAGCTACTTGGGATTGCTAGGTGGGGTGTTACCAGTCTAGGAGTGAAGCACCAATGCTTCCCCATGGCCTGGAGAGTGCTACATGCACTTTACACTTCCCAGTCTGAAGGCTGGCAGCTGCAGTCAGCTTTGAAGTTGCTGGGCAGGGCCCAGATAGGCCCAGATGGACCTCCCAGTGTGTCCTCCAGTGATGTGCAAGGCAGGGCTGGGTCTTACCAGTCTCCCAGCAAAGTGCTAAAGCTTCTGTGGGCTGGATAGTGTTGCATGCACTTTCCGGTGTGCCAGGCAGAATATGGCCAGTTTGGCAATCACTGGGCAGGCCTGGATAGGCCAAGATGGATCTCCTAGTAAGTCCTCCAGTGATGTGGGAGGCAGGGAAGTGTCTTACCAGTCACTCAGGAAAGTGCCTAAACTTCTGTGGACTGGATAGCACTGCATGCACTTCCACTTGCCCATTTCTTGACTGGGGATTCTATTTGGGGTGGTCTATTATTTTTAGTTCCTTATATATTATAGATGTTGGTGAAATATAAACTAGTACAACCATTATGGAAAGCTGTAGGAAATTTCTCAGAGAAGTAAAATTAGAAATTTCATATGACCCACTATTCTTCTAGGTATCTTCCCAAAAGATCTAAAGATATAACATCACACGAAACATGCATGCTCAAGTTTGCAGCAGCACAATTCACAATAGCTAAATCCTGGAAGATGCTTGCATGTCTATTAACTACCAAATAAATAAAGAAAATGAGGCATCCATACATAATGGAATACTTCTTGGCTATAGAGAAGGATAAATCTGAGGCATTTTTAGAAGAGTGAATGCACCTGGAATGTATACTATTGAGTAAAATAATCAGATACACAAGCTTAAATACTGTATCATATTTCTCATTTGAGTAAGACAGAGTACAAACCAAGAGCAAGTAAAGGATGGATAGAACAGTTGGATAGATGACTTGCAAATGGGAAAGTGTCCAGGAGGTGGAGGATGTGAGTGAGGGAAGTAGAAAAGGAAGTGTCATGGTTTATGTCAGTGGCCCCCAAGCCTCATGCAATTATACATTTGTGATTGGTTCATTGTCTAGCACTTGGACTGGTGGTATGAGTGCCACACCCACCTACGGGTGGAGCCAGGATATGATGTAAGGGTGGGATGAAGGTGTGTCTCTCTCTGTTTCTGGTTGACACCTTGCTGTTTGCAGTGGAAATGAGTGGCTGCCCTGCCATGCCATGCTGCCTTGGAGCCAACTGAGTATGGACTGTAACCTCCAAGAACTATAAGAAATAAACCTTTCCTTCTCTAATGTTGGCATCAGGTATTTTGTCTCAGCAATGAGTAAATAATACAGGAAGTAAAAAGATTTATGCTATGCCAGGTACATTTACCAAATACCCACAATGAATGTAAACAGTATGTGTCATACAGATGAGCTAAGAGTAATAATAGCAAGAATGAAAATGGGGTAAGGGAATTTAGAGATGGAAGAACGGAGGTGGGTGGAAAGAAAAAGAGGATTAAAAAAAAGAAACAAACCATGTTATGTGTGTGTACTCACTACCCAAGAGGAATATTAAATTTCTTCTACTGCAAACATGTACTAATAAAATTAGAATTAAAATTAGAAAAATTTTCAAAAAAGAGCATATAATAGGGAAAGAACTGTCTCTTCCATAAATGGTATTGGCAAACCTGGATGTGGTAACACACATGTGCAGTGCCAGCTACTCAGGGAGCTGAGCAGGAAAATTTCATAAGCTCAAAATGTTTGGGCTAGTTGAGGTAACAGTGAGACTGTCTTCAAAGCAAAAAGAAAAACACAAGTGCAAATATTTAAATAGAAGAGAAAGAAAATGAGCCCCCCCACAATCAATTATTTAATTGTAAAACCTAAAACCTCCAGAGAAATAGGGTAAAATCTTCATGTGATTAGTTGTGGCAGTGATTTTGTAAATATGACACCCAAAGCATAGACTATAAAACTAGAAATAAACTAGTGGAACTTTATCAAATTAAAAGTTTCTAAACTGCAAATGAAACATTCCACAGAATGAAAAAGGAACTTATGAAATGGGAGAAAATATTGAAAGCTGCCTGATGGGGGCATTAATCTCCAAAATATAGAAAGAACTCACACAATTCAGCAGCAGAAAACATACAAATACAACTTAAAATTGAGCAGAAAACTTGAATAGTTCTCCAAAGAAGACATATAAAGGGTCAATGGGAGTAGGAGTATGAGGAGATACTGTAAACCACAGTCATCAGAAAATCTAAATCAGATATCACCTCTCACATGCTCAGACATTTATCAAAAAGACAACTAACCTATGTTGGTCATAATGTGATGAAATTATAACTCTTGTACATTGTTGGTTGGAATTTAAGACAGTATGGTTATTACAAAATAAACTGAGGAGACTTCTTAGAAATAGAATTTTAAATGTACAATTACCACCGATATCTGACTTCTAAGTATTTATCCAAAGAATATAAATAAGGACCTCAAAGAAGTATTAGCATACATATATTCACTGTAGCAATATCTATAATACCCAAGGTGTGGAAAGAAATTGAATATTCACTGAATGATGATTAGATAAAGGATATGTGGAATATATGTACTATGGAATTATATTCAGCCTTTGAAAAGGAAATTTTGATGTATGTGGTAAGAATAACCTTTGAGCACATCATAATACATAAAATAAGGCAGTCACAGAAAGACAAATACCATGTGCTTCTAAAATATGAAGTATTTAGAATAGTTGAATCTGTGGAGGAGTGAAACAATACTTACTAGTACTAGAGAAAGGTGGAAATAATCAACAGGCATAAAGTTTTAGCTAAACAGATGCAAAATTCATGTATGTGCTCTACAGTATTACATCTATAGTCAACAATGATGAGCATATTATACCTCAAAATTACAAAGGCAGATCTCACCTTGTGTTTTTCCCATAGTAAAATAAGAAAAATCATCAAATAATAATAAAAAACCCCAACATAATTCTTCTTTTGTAATTCCAGAGACTAAAAGCATCAAGCCACATAATTGGTACAACCCTGGAGGGCTTCAGGACAGAATATGTGTTTTGGTTTTACAACCTTTGGTAGCTGTTGGCTCTCTTGGGTCCCTACTTTGTATCAGTCCATCTTTGCTCCCATGATCACATTTCTTCCTCTTTGTATAGCTTCTCCTCTATGTATCTATCTCATCATTCCTGTGCTTTTCCCCCATTGTACACCACATATGTGATTGCATTTAGTGCCAATCTGGATAATCTGGGATTCTTCTCAAGATCCTTACTGACATCTTTTGGTAGTATCCATAGATTCTGGTGATCAGGATATAGACACATCTTTTTGAAGGACATCATTTACTCCACTATATTCTACCCTTCCCATCCCAGATACTGTTCACCTAACATAAAGCAAATCTTCCAAAATTTCCACCCACTAAAGTGTCAACTCTATATCCAAAATTCTCATAAATAAGTCACTTCTTAAAAGTTTCAAATCTCATATTAGTCATCTAAATCCTCTAAGCATGATTTATCTTGGGACAAAAGTTTTCTCCATGTGTAGACTTGTGAAACTAGAAAACAAGTTATCTCTTCCAAGATACAAAGATTGAACAAATTTGGTATAACAGTGACATATTCCAATTTCAACAAGAGGAAGATAAAGGTAATGAAAAAGTCACTGAGGGTTCACTAGTGTGGGTTAAGTGGTGATTCAACTCCAAAAGATACATCGATCTTCTTCCTGGAGCCTGTGATTATTTCATTGGCAGTGAAAGGAAGAATTACAATATAGATCTAGAGGGGAACAGCTTGCTTTGGACTGAGTTTTCCCTAAATGTAGTCACATGTGTCCTCAGAAAGGCAGAGGGACCATAAGAAAGAGACATGTGAAAAAAGGAAGTGAAGGTACTCCAAAGCCTGAGATTGGACTGATGTGAGCATAAGTTAAGAATTTGCAGAGACATCAGAAGCAGGAAAGGGGAAACTATGATGCTTCTATGGAACCTTCAGTAGCAGGTTGGCTTGCTGACTCACGAATTTCAGATTGTGCGACTCTAGATCTGAGATACAACAACCTCTGTTGTTTTAAACTGCAGAGACTGTTGTAGTGTGTTACTGTAACCAAATTAAAAAAAACACAGAAACTTTGAAAGTTTTCACAGTCTTTTTAATTGCTTAAGATTAAATTACTTATCTTCTTTGTGTAAAACAAATAATTTTGGTCTAGTGATCAAAGAAGCATTAAAACTCAGAATCTAAAACACTCACACCTCATAAACAACAATAAGGAAAAAAGAACAAGTCACTACATCTGTATGTTTTCTTCAACAGGGAGGAGAGGGAACTGCTTGAAAAATTAAAGTCATCTACTACTAAAGGACCATTGTTTCTTTTTTTTTATTATATTGCATATTGTTCTGTTTTTTTTCCAAGAAAGAAAAGAGAATTTAAGAAAATAGAAAAACAGAAAAGAAGGGTGGAACAATGTCAAATTAAAAAAAAATTGTCATCATAGAATCGCTAGTTGATATATTACTCATTGTCATCCTAAAAAATAGCTGCCGAAGTTACAAAATCAGAGCATAAATAATGGCTAGCCACTCAAACATTGACAGTGTAAATTCTTCTGTTCAATGTTCCAACAGAAGTTCAGTAATATGGTCTATTTTACATACTATACATACCATTATACTCTTTAGAACACTTTTTTTCCCTTTCACTTTCATAATATCTATCTTTTGGGTCCCATTATCCTTTCAGTTTTTAATATTTTTTTATACTAGAGAGACTGTGATATTTATTAATGTGAGTCTTGCTCATTTCACTAATGAGTTGTCTCCATTTGCCTATAACGGTCTCAAGGTCATCCTTTTATAGCTGAGTAGTATTCCATTGCATAAAAATACCACATTTTTTCCATTCACTCTGCAGTTGATGGGCATTTTGGTTGTTTCCAAGATTTAGCTATCACAAATTGTGCTGCTGTGAACAAGAGTGCACATATATCACTGTGATGTGACCTTTTCAGTTTTTCTGGGAAAATAATCCAGGAGAGAAATAGCAGGATGGAATGGGACTTCTAATCCTAGTCTTCTGAGAAAATTCTATACTGATTTCCATAGTGGCTGCATCAGTCTGCACTCCCACCAACAGTGGAGAAGTGTTCCTTTTCTCCGGAATCCTTGCCAATATTTGTTATCAGGTGTTTTCTTGGTGGCAGCTATTCTTTCTGGGGGGAGGTGAAATCTCAATGCTGTTTTAATTTGCATTTCTGGAATGGCCAGTGATGGTGAACATTTCTTCATCTATTTATTTGCCATTTGTATATCTTCATCTGAGAACTGTGTGTTCATCTCAGATGCCCATTTTTGGAGAGGGCCTTTGAATTTGGGGGGCTTGATGTTTTTCAGTTCTTTATATGCTCTGGATATAAATCATTTGTCTGAGAGATTGTTGGCTAAAATTCTTTCCATTCTGTAGATTTTCTTTTCACTTTGTTGGTGATTTCTTTGAAAGTGTAAAAACTTTTTAGTAATATGAAATCCTAGTTGTTGATTCTTTTGAAGTATTTCCTGTGCAGTTTGCATTTTATTCATGAATTTTCTGCCTACTCCTACATCTCCAAGGTTTTTACATACTTTGTCTTCCAGTAGATTTAGTGTTTCTGTTTTAATATTTAGATCCTTGATCCATTTTGACTTTAGTGTATGGTGATAGGCATGGGTCTATTTTCAGCCTTTGGCATGTGGAAAGTCAATTTTTCCAACACCATTTATTAAAGAGGCTATCTTTTTTCCCAGTGAACATGTTTAGCCCCTTTGTCAAATATCAGGTGGTTGAGTGTCTTTGTAGTAGTGTTTTCATGTTCTAATCTATTCCATTGATCCTCATGTCTATTTCTTTGCCAGTACCATGCTGATTTTATCACTGTGGCTTTGCAGTATAGTTTCAAGTCAGGAATTGAGATGCCTCCTGTCTTGCTTTTGTTGCCCAGAATCACCTTTACTATTCTATGTTTATTCTGTTTCCAAATGAATTTTAGGAATATTTTTTCTAGATCTGTAGGGTATGTCGATTGGGATTGCATTGAGTCTGTATAATAGTTTCGGGAGTATGGCCATTTTTACAATGTTGTTTTTTCCTAACCAAGAGCAAGGAATATCCTTCCATTTACTAATATCCTCTTCAATCTTCTTTTTTAGAGTAGTATAATTTTTAGCATATAGATCTTTTACATTCATGGTTAGGTTGATTCCTAAGTATCTCATTTTTTTTAGATGCTATTGTGAAAGGTGATATTTCCATAATTTCTCTCTCAATGAGATTTTGTTTGTGTACAGGAATGCTATTGATTTTTGAGTGTTGACTTTGTATCCAGCTTCACTACTGAACTTGTTTATTAGTCTTTTAATGGAGTTTTTGGGGTCTTCTATGTAGAGTATCATGTCATCTGCATGATAATTTAACTTCTTTTCCTATTTTTATTCCTTTTATTTCTCCCACTTGTCTGATTGCTCTGTCTAATATTTCTAGAACTATACTGAAAAGGAGTGGTGATAGTGGACATCCTTGTCTTGTTCCTGATTTTAGAGTGAAAGCTTTCAGTTTTTGTCCATTTAGTATAATGTTGGCTATTGGATTGTCATAAATGGCTTTTATGAGACTGAGGTACATACCGTCTATTCCGAATTCTGTTGGTTTTTTTTTTTTGTCATGAATGCATGCTGGACTTTATCAAAAGCTTTTTCTGCATCTATTGAGATGATCATGTGATTTTTATTTTTGGCTCTGTTGATGTCGTGTATTATATTTATTGATTTGCATATGTTAAACCATCCCTGCATTCCTGGAATAAATCCCACTTGGTCATGGTGTATAATCTTCTTGATGATTTGCTGCATTGTATTTGCCAGTATTTTATCGAGACTTTTTGCATCAATGTTCATATAGACATTGGTCTATAGTTGTCCTTTTTGGTTGGGTCTTTCTCTGGTCAAAACCAGAGAAACCTGATACCTCTGGTATCAGGGTAATACTTGCCTCCAAGAATGGTTTAGGCAGGACTGATTTTCTTTCAATTTCATTGACAAGTTTAAGGCGTGTTGGCGTTAAATCTTCTCAACATTCCTTAAAAAATTCAACTGTGAATCCATCAGGATCTGGGCTCTTCTTTGTTGGTAAGTTTTTAATCATATTTTTCAATTTCAGTATTGGGTTATTAAAAATTGCTATATCTTCTTGGTTGAGCTTTGGTAGTTTGTATGCTCCTAGAAATCTGTCCATTTCCTCTGTGTTTTCCACCCTATGTGAGTAGAAATTTTCAAAGTAGGTGTTCATGATCTTTTGAATTTCCATGGGATCTGTAGTAATTTCCCTCTTTTCAGTCCTTATTGCATGAATTTGGGTTTTTTTCTTTCTTTTTCTTGATAAGGTTGGCTAGAGGTTTATCAATTTTGTTTATCCTCTCAAAAAACCAGGTCTTTGATTCATTAATTCTTTGTATTTTTTTTTTTTTTAGTTTCAATTGCATTAATTTCTG
>PVJX010029327.1:0-22976 GCA_004027295.1 Dolichotis patagonum
GCTTTGGGCTTGGCTTGCTCTTCTTTTTCTAGATGTTTGAGTTGTAGCATCAGGTTGTTTATTTGTGTTCGTTCTGTCTTCCTGATGTGGGAACTCAATGCAATAAATTTTCCTCTGAGGACTGCTTTCATTGCATCCCACAAAATCCAGTAAGTTGTGTCTGTATTTTCATTTACTTGTAAATATTGTTTAATTTCTTTTTTAATTTCCTCTGTGACCCACTGATTGCTCAGGAGTGTATTATTCATTGTCCATGTGTTTTAGGTTTTTTGCAATTTCTTTTATCATTAATTTCTAGTTTCACAGCACTATGATCCGATAACATGCGTGGAATAATTTCAATTCTTTTGCATTTACAATTGCATTTGCAATATCTAATGCCTTGTGGAAGGTTTAACTGTGAACATTTTCTTTTCCTAATTGTCTGATTGCTTTTATAAGGTAAATACATTGCAAATGTTCTCTGTCTCTGTCTCTATCTGTCTGCTCTCTCTCTCTCTCTCTTTCTCTCTCTCTCTCCTCCTATACTATTCATGTTATTTTTGAAATGTATTTTTTGCCTTGGCTAACCATTTATTATTTTAACCACACCACAGTTAGCACAGGGTTTTGCACCAGCACTTTGTCAGTCTGGTTCTGTCTGAAAGATCACTTTAAGTCTGAGTTTACTGAGAGTTTACTGTAGGAACAGTTACATCCATTCTTCTCTTGTCTCTTTTTCCTATATAAAAGGGACAGTCTTGACATACACATTTAAATTCTGCCTAGAATTTAACTGTGGAGTAAAAGTTGTCTCTAATTTTCTTTCCTGGACATTTTAACATATGAAATGTAGGAATTTTCTTTGGTCATATTCATGCTTGTGAGATATAGACAATAAATCATTTAATAAATGACAGACCAAGGCACAGTGTCTACAGAGCCTGCATTCAGTCCCCCCTCGAGTGCCACAGCTATCATAAACTCTATTTGTCCCGTTAAAGGAGGATCCAAGATAGTATGGTTTGTATCAAAGGAAAGACTCAAACCAGAGTCTCCTGCTGTACATGCTGATTTCATTTTGCATGTGGAAAACTTGAGCAAGTTAATCCTTATGTGCCTCTAAAGTGGTAGTCATTGTAATTTACAGTGGTGATGTGAGAAATAAATGAATTAATTTGAGGCATACTGACTATGACTATATCTTCTACAAAGCAAACATTCAGTATATGTTAACAAGTATTTCTCTCATTCATATCAATACAAATCCTAGATAAACTGCCATAAGTGTAATGTCTGCTTAGCTGTTATCTATGCAATTCGTTTTTATTTCCTGCCTTGCCATTTTATGTTAAGAATTTCTCACATGGAAGGTGTTTTAAAAGACATTTACATTTTCTGACAATTTTTGTGTCTGTGCATTTGCACCCATGATTCGCAAGTATGGGTAAGGAATGCCCTAAGAATTCCAATAAAATGCTTTTTTTGGACTGAACTCAGCATTTCTTTGCAATTTTATTCAGATTATAGAGTAGTAATAGAATTGACTTACTCACAAGTGTGAAAATCTTGCTTCAATTCAAAAATTATTCATGTATTCAGATTATTTTTGGAGTTGGACATGTCTTTATAATGGTATAAGGGGCTTTAGTATAGTCATAAATGGAAAAATACTACTCTCACAATGACATTTACTACTTTTTTCTTTGAGTTCTAAAGCTCTTTGAGGCTAAAGATTTGCAAGATTTTTCAATCTCTATATGAAGTTTTGTACCTGTCTTGTGGTTCAACAAAATTGCTGTATCCCCCCCTCTGTTTTACTTAAGCCCTTTAGAAGGAATAAAGGATAAACATTTATGACTTAAAATGTCTAAATTATAAAATGCTATTGAACAGACTGTGGATCCACTTTACCTGAGAAGAGTTGCTGAGACAATTTGCATGGAATTGTGATCTGATGTTTTCTATGTCTGTAAAAAGAGTAAAATAATAGAGAATTTATCAGCTATGACATGTGTAGAGCAGGGATCCTCTTCTAGGAATATGCAAGTTATTCCATTTGGACCTTCTTATCACACTTACTGTGTTCTACAGTTTTGCCCAAGTACAGTAATATGGAGGTTTTATCATTTCAAAAGTTTTAATTCTGACAAAAATTCTTCCAAATGTATATAATTATATCTTATAAAGTGGCTGAGTAGCTTGCCCCATATCAAAAAGTTAGTACTATCATACATTGCTTAATGGTAGAGATACTCTCTGAGAAATGTGTCCTTTGACGATTTTGTCATTGTGCAAACATCATTTATCATAAACCCAGTATCAGGTCAGTTGCAATATTCATTCTGATAACCAAACAGCCTATACCAGAGCTAGGGTATTTGAGGTTGATTAGTTCCTCCTCTAATGCTTACCAAGCTCCTCCACATCCCATCCCCATCACCCATCGTATATTCTATATATACCCTCTGCTCTGTGACTATCTGCCCTTCAGACTCTCCCACCTTAATGATTCAAACTTTTTATTTTTGTGGTGTTGGGGATTAAACCCAGTGCCTTTGGACTGAGCTATATACTCCCAGGTTTTTAAAAGGTTTTTAAAACTTTTTTTATTTAAAGAAAAAAAAACAAAAATAGAAGAAGTGTAGAAATAATACATAATTTAAAAAAACAGTAAGAAATCACTAGTTAATAAATTACATATTGTCCCCTTAGAAATAGTTGTTCAAATTACAAAAGTAAAGCATACAAGGTGGACATACAAACAGCAAGACTGCAAACAGTTCTGTTCAACTATCCAACAAAAACTTAATAATATGGTTATCTATCTTACACACTTAAACAGACATGCAGTTATATCCTTTAGGGCACTTTCTTTTCCTTTCTTTTTTACAATAGCAATTACACATTTTGGGTTTTATTACTCCTACATTTCTTATTACTTTTTATACTAGGGACATAATGTGATATTTATATGATTCTTATTTATTTCACTAATAAGGATAGCCTCAAGTTGTCTCCATTTGCCTATGAAGGCCTCAAAAGCATCCTTTTTTATAGCTGAGTAATATTTCATTGTATAAAAATACTACATCTTTTTAATCCACTCTGCAGGTGATGGGCATCTTGGTTGTTTCCAAGATTTAGCTATTACAAATTGTGCTGCTATGAACATGGGTGCACATATATCACTGTGATATGACTTTTTCAGTTTTTCTGGGAAAATATCCAGGAGGGGAATAGCTGGGTTGAGTGGAACTTCCACTCCTAGTCTTCTGAGAATTCTCCATACTGATTTCCATAGTGGTTGCACCAGTCTACACTCCCACCAACAGTGGAGCAGTGTTCCTTTTCCCCTGCAGCCTCGCCAACATTTGTTATCAGTTGATTTCTTGATGGCAGCTATTCTTTCAGGAGTGAGATGAAATTGCAGTGTTGTTTTAATTTGCATTTCTCAAATGACCAGTGATGGTGAACAGAACATTTCTTCATGTATTTATTTGCCATTTGTATATCTTCATCTGAGAACTGTGTGTTCATCTCCGATGCCCATTTTTGGAGAGAGTCTTTGAATTTGGGGGGCTTGATGTTTTTCAATTCTTTATATGTTCTGGATATAAGTCCCTTGTCTGAGGGTTGCTGGTTAAAATTCTTTCCCATTTTGTGGGTTTTCTTTTCACTCTGTTGGTGATTTCTTTTGAAGTACAGAAACTTTTCAATAATATGAGATCCCAGTTGTTGATTCACTGAAAGTGTTTCCCGTGCAATTTGTGTTTTGTTCATGAATTCTCTGCCTACATCTATGTCTCCAAGACTTAAAAAGATTATTGTATTTTATTTTCAGAAAGGGTCTTGGTAAATTGCTAAATTGCCTGGGCTTGGCTCGAATTCAGGATCCTTACGTTTCAGCATCCCGGAGTGCTGGGATTACAAGTATGTGTGGAACCATACCCAGTTGCACAATCCTCTTAATTTTGGAATCCTGCTCTATTTTAGGGGATACTTGTGTTTCTTCAGTATCCTCACAGGACATTTTCTTCACTGTTTCTACAAGACACCATTTCTCTTGCAACTCTCTCCACTTGGTGGGAGGTGTGCTCTTCTCCTGAAGCCAACATACTTCAGGCCTGCTGCTGGTGGTAGATAATGAGGTTGTTTAGGACCAAACATTAAATAGGTTCCTAGTTTTCTGATTCATGTTACTTTATCCATTCCTGCATGCCATTGTGTGTTGTTTTTTAAGACTTAAGTAGGTGACTACACTACTGTCTACCTCTCCCTCTGACTGTTTTTATAGCTGGGCCTGTTATCTACAATATCCCCGTGAGAACTTGTATGTCATATATCCTCACTCCCTGTCCCTACCAGGTACTTCAGTGTGTTAAAAGTTCTGGTTCTATGCTCTTTGATGTAACTTGGTTTTTTTGTTTGTTTGTTTTTTTGGTACCGGGGATTGAATTCATGACCTAGCGCTTGCCAGGCAGGCACTTAAGCCACTGAGCTAAATCCCCGGCCCTGTTCTTTGATGTTAACTCCTTTGGTTTTTACTTTCTTTCCATTTCAGCGTCCACTTTCTTAGGTGTACCCTTCTTTACACTGGATTTTTATCATCATTTGAATTTTCCATTCAAATTCCTAGAATACAGACTATCAAACTACCCTCAGAAAGCTTCCCAGCAACATTTTGATTGCTAAAACCAGACAATAGTTTTCAATATTTTTCTTTCTGATTCTCTCTGCTGCGTGTGAATTTCTTCTTTTGCTTTATATCACAATACTGCTTTTTCTTGTATCTCTTCTCTTCGGTCTTCCTTGGCTGTCTCTGGTGTTGCCTTTTTGAGGTATTTCCCCAGAATTCTGAAATCCTCTTCTCATGTCAATTGTATAGTTGTTCACTTTTACACTGCTAGTTCTAACATACAACAGATTCTGGTAATGCTCAAATATTTTAGCTCAGGTAGAGCTTTTCTTCAGATTCCAGTCTCATAACCCTACTTCCAGGTCTGTAAATCTTCATGGATATACCACAGCCACTAGAGCATTTCTAAATGTAAATTCATCAAGTTATCCTAAAAACTCACTACTGCTCTATCTTCTGTAACTTTTTTGTTGACATACGCTCAGTGGATAGAAAAAGAACCTGGAAATCATCACTGCTGCTCTATTCTCCTTCCTTTTCACTCCTGTAATAATCATATTATGAGGCCATAGTCTCTCACTTCCTCACACATTTCTCTACATCCTATTTTCTTCACATTTCCCCTCTCCCTTCTCATCAGTTCTCTCCACTGCTCTCCCTGCTCCCCTATCCTCCAACCCAGTCTACATGTTTCCTACACTTTTTCTTTTTCCAAAGATATTTAATTGGTTTTAGTTCAGTTTCTGCTTTCTATCTGCTTGATTCTCCCACCCAGGAAAGAAAACTGAGCTCTTGCTCTTGTTCTAGCCCAGTTACTTCAGCACTCACTGTTCCCAGATACCAGGGTTTACATGGAGTCCTGTGATTTGATTCATCTCATCTCATCTCATCTCATCTCATCTCATCTCATCTCATCATCTCATCTCATCATCTCATCATCTCATCTCATCTCATCTCATCTCATCTCATCTCATCTCATCATCTCACGTATTCCAACTAAATTTAGGAATCCTATTGAGGAAGGGGTTTAGCTTCTTTTAATCTGAGATTCTGTGATGAGAATTTTTATACTTTTTATATGATGCTTGATATTTAACCCAAATGTTTACAGAAATTTTTTCACAATAAAATAATTTTGTACTTCATGGTACATATATAATAACAATTAATATGGTAATAAACATTTAACATAATCAAGTAAATTTAGAACTTTTAAATACAAAGTTAAACATAAAGCCAACATGCAAAAAGCAAACAAGTATCTACACTGGGTGAAGCACAGTACTGCTTTCTTTTATCCATGGGCCCCCAAAGGGCTTCTCAGAATCCTTTGCACTGACATTATGGAAAAAGTATGAGGGTAGAGGATAAGAGTTTTAATCTTATCTCTGCAATTTACCATACTACTACCTTGTTCTTTGACCTATGAAGTATTAATAACATTGTGATTCTCATCTGCTTATTAGTGTTGGAGGAATTTAAAAAGCATATTTGTACAAATGCTTTATGAAGAAGGATACTAGGTAAACATATTTAAAAGAAATGCCTCATTAATTAAAAATTTAGGCAGGAATATTTGTTTTTGTATATGTCACCCTTTGGAAAATTTGGAAAATAAGAAAATAAATTAGTTTTGGTACATTTGGTAAATAAAGGACACTCAAGAATTAAGAAGACATGACCCAAAGTTCCATTGAGGATGTCAGATAGAAATGTATGTACATTTTATCTGCATAAGAAATTTAACAATGAAAAGGATTTTTATTTTGTCTGATCATGTAAGTAGTTTGTGGTCATAGAAGGGTTCCTGTGTTTCACCCTCTTCCCACACCCTCTCCCCCTTTGACTTTGACAGGTGCCCTCTGTTTCTAGTCTGTGCTACCATAGCAGCCTAAATAATGCTCTCACTGGCTCTGGTCCCCACTTTTTCCTGTAAATATGTGAACTTGTGACAGAGTAGCTTCAACATGCCCTATTCACTAAGGCAGAAAAACCACTAATTCAGTGTAGAGACATGTAAAATGGTACTTAGACAGAAGTTTTCCTGCTAACTCCCCAATTAGTCAGAAAGCAATTTATCACCTACATAGTTTCTTCTAAAATGTTTATTATTTGATCCAATGTGTTCACATCCCTCATGCCCATTCTCTACTAAATGTCCAGGACCTGGCCACAGGTCCTAATCATCACTTGGAATCTTCAAATGTATCTCCTGAAAGCTTGAGAACTGATTTCAGCATCTATTGGTTAAGTGAATGCATGTGTACACTTAGGTTGTTGATTATATGTTTTTCAAAGAATAAAATCTTATCTACTTTTGTATGCCAGGCAACCAATGGGGTATACTTGAAATTATGCTTTTCAGGGTATATAGGCAGCTCCCAACTTACAATGGTTCAACTTAGGATTTTTTGATCCCGTCACACTGTGAAGCAGTATGCATTCAGTAGAAACTGTACTTCAGATCTTAAATTTGGATCTTTTCTAGGGCCAGGCAACATGTGGCACAAAACTCTTCAGTCACGTTAGGCAGTGTCCGTGAGCACGATCACGAAGAAAGGCAGCCAGTGTGTGCACTGTGTTGATGAACTAGGACATTCTTAAATTAGGTGGATTCAGTGCATCTTTGATTTATAAAAATCTCAGGTTGCAATTTGTGTTTATCAAGGTATAACTTCATCATAATTTGAGGACATACTCTTTAAAGATTTTGCAAAGTATCTTCTAGATTCTATACTTAATGTCAGTAATTCAAAGAATTTAATTAAAAATCACCTAACTTCTCTAAAGCATGATGGATTTTTCTTTAAACATCCCATTTTAGGTCAAGAACCATCTTTAATCCCGTCAGATAACACAGTGCTATTTGGTTCTTCCTGATGTCAGTACAGAAGAAAATGAGTTCATAATTTAAAAAACATGTGATAGGGAATGAGGCTGTATTTCCACTTTGCTGTTTATCAGAGCTTGCTTTGTGGTTATGCACAGATTATCAAAGGAAGAACTAAAACTTGGACTGGCCAGCCTCCCTCATGGCCATTGTATTCATCAATATGCTTTATACTCTCTTCTCTTTTTCTGTTTAGAGGTACAGTAGTCTGAGGTCTAGCCATAGCCTCATAAAGGAGCCTGTAGGTCTTTGGAAAAAACATTCCACTGTAGCAAAGACAGTAAATCCTCTTTATTTCATGATTGCTATATTTTCTCTTACACTAACCATTATTGAGGAAAGGACACAGCATCTGTATAATGTATATCATTGATTTCTAAAGCAATTGTCAATGCATGTTCTTCCCTACTCCTACACAGCCCACAACTGCACAGTTATGTGTGATTTCTGGGGTTCTCAATAATGAAGAAAGTTCTAGGAATGGAAGAGGGAAACAATTTATTTTGCAATGTAAAGTGTAAACCTTCATTAGGGGAAGGAGAGGAAAGAGAAAGAAGAGACAGAAAAAGAGATTTTAATAATAATAAACATTATTTCCTTGGAATCTGTAATTAACATATCTACATATTTGTGAGAGAAAATATGATCAGATACTTGTAAACCTATATTAGATGTAACAATTAGCTTAAGTTTTTCTCGTTACTAGAGATTTGCTGGAATAACAGTGATCTTTCCACCAATCCAAGTTTGAATAAGTCACTTAAAATCAATTCACTGATTCATTTATTCGTTAACTCATGATATCTATCTATATTGTATCAGCACTGTGCATCAAGCCTGATTCCTCATGTCTGATGCAGGAATAGTCATATGACAATCAAGTGAGACAACTCTGCTTCCAATTGAAGGCCATTTATTTAGATTGTATGATAAAAATGCATTTGAGAGAAATAAAAATATTTTTAAAAAGAAGTAACTGGCTGTTGTAATATGGGATCCTAGAGTGATCTCTCATGTGTAAGAGAAGATAAACATAGTGTTCTTAGAATTCCAATACTCAGGGAGGCTGAGGCAAAAGGATTCTAAGATTTACCCTAACCTGGGCAATTTAGCAAGACCCTGTGTCAAAAAAAATTTTTTTTTTAAAGACTGGGGATCTATCTCACTACCAAAGCCCTGGGTTCAATCCCCCATACTGAAAAAAGAAGCCAAAAACCAAAATCCAGAAAAACCAGATGAGTATAGAATAAGAATTTTAAAAACCGTTGATTTCTGAGGTGGTGGCTCTTTCTTTTGAAGTTAGGCATAACCATAGCACAGCAAACCCCACTGATAATTCTGGGTGCTGTTTTCTGAAGCAGTGATGGATCAGCTTGTTTGCTCTGGTGATGGATACAAAATCAGGACCAATCTTGGATACCACAGGAAACTGATAACTATTTCTGGAACTGTAATTTGACTAAGGGGATAACTATGTGGGTCCAGAATATTTGAAAACTTAATTGCAGAGTTTTAACTGAAGCTTATTGAATTACATCGAGGTAACAACAGTGACCTTTTGGAAGAAAAAAATTTCAGACTTCTTTACTCTTAGTCTGGGTTTGGCCAATTAGCAAAGTAGGATGAAGTGTGCACTGACTTAATAAATACATTTGACACAAGTAAGAGTCCTTTGATAGTTATGGGAGGTATTAAAATGTCCCTAAAGTTTTAAAATTGACATGTAGAAATTATACATACTCATGGGATACTGTGTGGTACTTTGTTACATGTACACACTATGTAATGTTAAAATAAGTATAAGCATAACTGTCTCCTCAAACATGTCATTTTTTTCTTAGGATAAAAACATTCAAAATTCTCTTTTCTAGCTATTTTGAAATATACTGTAATCATTTATATACATCCTACTGGGGGCTGGAACACTAGAACTTACTTCTCCTGTCTAACTGCCCCACAGTACCCCCTGATGAACCTCTCCCCACCTTGCTCTCCTCCTCACCCTTCCCAGGCTCAACTTCTATAAGGTCATTTTTCCTAGATGCCCCATATAAGTGAGATCATGTGGTACTTTCCTTTCTGTGCATGGCTTATTTCATTTAACACAGTGATCTCCAATTTTATCCATGCTGCGTAAATGTCAGAATTTCATCCTTTTTGCGGCTGAACATATTCCACTTTACATATAAACCACATAAAATGTCATGTTTCTGTTTGATTTGATGATTCCTTGTTAAACAGGAGTCACCCAATGCTTTCTTGTCAGACAGCATCTGTTTTGTTATGCAGATGATACAAATCTGTTTGAAAAATTATTTTGAACTTTGCAAAGGTCAAATGGAAAGGAAAAATGAGGTCCTAAATTAGTGATTTAAAATACCCGCCCCCCACAAAAAACCAACTTGAGTGTCTGTGAGCTGAGACAGCTGCATGCAAGGGCAAGCTTGCAGGAAGGCCAGCTAGTGCTGTCTTTCTTCAGCTCGGAAGGATGTTTTCTCCCCACCCAAGCAAAGTCGCCAAGGTCAAGGCTCCCTGGTGCATGTAGAACCAGATCAGAAGGGCAGGCTTGGCACTCTGTGAAGACAGGGTTAGAGTTGCTTAGCTTCATCTTCCTTCACACAGCAAGCCAGTTGGGTTTGCAAAGTGATCCTATGTTATTATTTCCCTTGCCTTTTCTCAGCAACCCCACATCCTATGCAGACCAGCCAAAGTTGATGAATCTTTTTTTAAAAGAGAAAAATACATTCAGTTTCTGATTAAGTGATTGCTAAATGCTGCACAGCAACAGGTGCCAGAACAGAGCTTGTAGCTAGGTCTTTTGAACTTTAAATTGCACAATCAATCCATTGGTTCCCCAGCTGAGGAAGCAACTCTATCCCCTAATAGGACAGTTAGAAAAGTTAGAGAAAAAGAGCTGTGATAAACAGGGAAGTAAGTGACCACAACCTAATTTACTGGAGTAGACATTTTGTTATTGCTAGGTGACTTGGTATTGATAATTGGTATTGGTATTGGTATTGGTATTGATGGACTACAGTGGTTTGAAAAACCTTTGGACCTAATCCACATTCCTAATAGAATCTTTTGTTGTTTTGGTAGCATCTTCAGTCTAATCAGACCTAAAGATCTCTTTTAGGAAATCAGTCTATTCAAAAAGAGTGGCAAGATACTGAAGACTTGGAAATTAATCATTTTCTATGGAGATGAAAGCAATAGAAATGTCCTCCTCCTCCTCCTCACAGCACATTACTATAGAGTACAAGAGGATGTATGTCAGCGTTTCTAAGCTTTTGGGTGGGAGGTATAAAATCCATGTACAAACAGACAGCTAGAAATTCTGAATAGAACAAAAGAGCACAGTATAATAAACATATTGACAGGAAGACACATAAGACAAAATAATAAATCTTTTAAAATATCAAATGTCTACAGTCTTCATTATGTGTGCTTATAGTTTCCAGTTCTCTGGCTTAAGAGTTGGCAGAATGTGGTTTGTCTTGACAAAGATAACACATACAATCACAACTTTCCTTCCAGTGTGCCATGCTAAATATCTGAAGGACCTGACTCACAGTATGCTCACAGTATTCAAATTAATGAATTTGAAATTTATTAAATTTTTGGCTCATTTTTCTCTCCCAGTTCTCATGCTGAGAAATAACTTTTCAAATGATCAAAAGTCTTGATATTGTCAGGCTAAGTTTGATGTTGAGGAGTTTTAAAAACATATCAAAAATTGGTCATATTTTTTTCCTCTTGAAATATTTAATTTCAATACTTTCATCTGACAGCTGACATTGAGTCAAGAACCCGCATCCCAGAATTGCTTTTTTAAAATTTAATTTAATTTTTTGTCTTTGAGACAGGGTCTTGCTCTGCAGTTCAGGCTGACTGCGAGCTCACTTTGTAGCCCAGGCTGGTCTCGAACTTGCAACAATCCTGCCTTAGCCTTCTGAGTGCTGGGATTACAGGAGTGCACCATCATGCCCAGTCCAGAATTTCTTTTTAACTAGAATTGTTTACTTCAGGAGACTATGGTATCTGTTAGGATCCAATTGCTGCCTCTTCTAGGATTTTCATATTTCATAGTATGGCCAGCCTGATGCTTGGACACAGTAGATATTTTAAAAGAGTGCTTTTTGGCTTTCCCCTGTCTGTCCACTGCAATTGACCTTGCTGGCACTTCTACTGCCATCTAATGATGACCTTATCCAACATTTAATCTAACTTTTAATCCATTTTTATCCTTTTTTGGGGGGAGAAATGGATGCTCCAAATGATACATTCATTACAAGGAGCTAATTTGATGGAGAGTGGAATCTAGGCTTCAGGTCTCTTGTCCAGTCTAGTAATCCATTCACCAGGATGATAAATATCTAATTGCTGAACAGTGCCCCAAACTGCCCTTGTGAAGGTCCAATTGTCCAATTCAATACCTTTTTTTCATTTCTCATATGCCTCAGCCTTTATCCCAGGCAAACGGAAATGATATCTCCCAGGCAGAGCCACTTCCACTTCAGGATTTCTGATTGGTAGAATTGTTTGCTCCATCCTTTCCTTTTATCTAGCAAACATTGGTCTAAGACCACCAGTTCTTTAACCTGTGCTCAAAGCTATTTCCCTTCAGATTCATCAAAAATGTTATAGTATAGTCTTTCACCTGCAGTTAGCAAAATTGGAATCTTTAAACTCTTTTTCTGGGCTAGCCATTTATCCTCAAGGCAAAATAAACCTCATAAATGTCTTCCTTCTCTCCGTCATTGTATTTTCTTATGATCAACAAGACCTTTCACAAGGAGCAGCTTATTCTGTGTTGTGTACTTTCTCTCCTGTTCTTTCCTTGACTCCCGCTTTGTGGCTTTTTTCTGTCTGTCCACCAGGACTGACCTTGCTGGCACATCTGCTACTTTATCACTACCAAACCCGGTGGGTACTTTTCACTCTTTACTTTGCTTTTTAGTGGCGTCTGGCATTGTTGAGCTGTTGTAGACAATTATCATTTGTTGTGGCAGATGATTGTGGGACTTTTTCACTTCATACATCTCTCCAAATGCCACGTGCTTGCTCTCTGTCTCTTCTTTTTGACCCTCTCCTACAATGTAGATAGTCCCCAAGGATCTAACTTAGCTCTCTTTTCTCTGTGTAGCATTACTTCTGTCCTTTTTTCTAATATCATGGCACACACACAGAACAATGCTGATGTGGCATATGGAAGGTAGACTGGAGGTGATTTGGTGTGTCTATATGGGAAATTTAGAGGAAAAATGACATATTTTGTAAGTATTTTATCAAATATACTTCAGTAAAAATAGGTAGAGTTAACTAGGGATAAATCTGTCAAAATTTTTGTTCTAGCAACATTAGGAAGTCTAGAAAGTTGACCCCTGAATTATAGACTAATTCCTGATTCACAGAAAATGGAGACAAACTACAATGAAATGAACAGGAAGGGTTTTGATACTGTTCTGAACATAAAGACCATGCTTGGGGCTAATTTTTCAGAAACTGTATTTCTGTTCTAAATACCAAACAGAATGTTGGGGTAGGCACTATATAAACTTTGCCATGTGTTCACTGATTAAGCCATACTTCTCTTTACCAAATTATTCCTCATGGAAAACATCATTTGTGCCTCTTAGGGACACATTCAATGATTCAGTGGTATGTTGCAAAATGGCCTGGAAAAGATAACTCAAATCTGTACCTCCAGAAATTATGATTATCACTGCTTATGGAAAAAGGGTCTTATAGATGTGGTTATGTAAAAATCCTGAGATGAGAATGTAATCTTGCTTTTTTTTTTCCCAAGAGGACCCTAAGTGCATTCATGTGCATGCTTCTAAGAGAGAGGCAGAGTGAGTTGGATGACATTCACATGGCAAAAAAAGTGGAGGTACAAGTAAGAAATTGGGGTGATGCAGTCATAGGGAGGATTCTTCCTAGAGCCTCCAGGGGAATGTGGTCCTGATCATACTTTGATTTCAGACTGCTGACCTTAGAGTGGTAAGATAGTAAATTTCTGTAGCATTCAACCAAGTTTGTGGTATTTTGTTATAGTAGTCACAGGAAATGAATATAGATGGTCTCAATTTTTTTCTTAGTCTTGCTTTCTGATTGTAACATCATTAAGTTAAGACAATTTCAAGGCTGTCTTGTAGTTGTATTATTCATGTCAATTATGTTACTAACCAAAACCGTGAAAGATATGATGTAGTTTACAGTCTTCTTTTTCTAAAATAAATACCTAGTACCTTTCTACTTGTATGACTGTATATATACATAGGGGGTTTAATTTTAATGTAAAACATTATATTGCATCAGTTCAAATTGAATAGAATTTTCCAAGAGGTCAATTCTTACTGTACACTCTAGCTGTCAATTTTTCAGGTTAGTTGGGAGCGTTATTCTTTTGAGAAAGGAAATCTACCACAGAGAGAGTCACACAAACCTATGGTTACTTTCTTCATGCTTAAGTACACCTCTGATTTTGATGACTGTAACCCATGTAAATAGTCACCTAGAGGCCAGGGATTTAGCTCAGCAGCCTAAGTGCCTGCCTAGCAAGTGTGAGGTCATGAGTTTAATCCCCAGTACCAAAAATAAAAATAGTTAAGTAGGACATGCATTAACTTCAACTTTAGGATTATGCTAAACTTAATGGGGAGCAATTTTTTACATCTAGTTCTATTTATGGTCTTGGGAAATTATTGTGGTTCTTCTTTCTTCTTCTTCTTCTTCTTCTTCTTCTTCTTCTTCTTCTTCTTCTTCTTCTTCTTCTTCCTTCTTCTTCTTCTTCTTCTTCTTCTTCTTCTTCTTCTTCTTCTTCTTCTTCTTCGCCTCTTCCTCCTCCTCCTCCTCCTCCTTTTCCTCCTCTTCTCCCTTCTCCTTCTCCTTTTCTTTTTCTTTTGCCTCTTACTAATTAGAAGTTTCAGTTCACAGTATTTCAGCTGTGCTTGAGCAGAGGAGTAGGAAAATCCACTAACCATTCAGTAGTAGACCGGAGTGGCCTATGGGATTGCAGGATTGAGCCTTTAAGGGTGACACTTAATCCTGGATAGAGCCATATGGTGGGGCCTGCTAGGATTAGACGTCTCCATGAATGCACAGAGGCTGAATCATTGGCATGTTAGTTCATTTACATACAGCAATTTCGTAAGTCTCTAAGTCTGGACTGAAATACCCATTCTGTCTGCCCTATCTCATAAGGCAGACACCTGCCACTCTACCATTGTCTGATATTTCTTTAGAATGCCTTTTTTTCTATAAAGTAATTTCTGAAAAGTAATTTCTATAATACTGAAAAAATCAACTTCACACTAATTAGAATGCTCAATTTTCATAGAAGGAAATTCAGTAGTAATTGACAAGCAGATTCATAGAAGAATGAGTCACTAGTGGGAGGAAGAATATATGTGTATAGGTTTTATTCTGTAGGATGTTACAGGTCTAATAGAGTTAAAAATAAAAGTGAAAAATTCTCTTTATCAAAAATGGGTAAGGTTTTGGCCTGTTCCTTAGTGATTTAAATGGAATGCCTAATAAAGTACATGAAAAACCAGGAGTTGGATAGTGGAGTGTTTGTTCTTTAACCTTCTGCTATCATTAAATTCCTTCTTTCCATATCCCCATTGCTGAAGAATCCTTCACCCATTTATCTCTTTTAAATTTACAGTCCCTGCAATGCAGAAGCATGTGAGAAACAGAAGTGCAGGGCTTGGAGAACTGTGGTATTGCAGAACCCAGGGAAGAGGAACCAGGAAGAGACGGTGCCTGCAGAAGCTGGTCCCAAGTGGAGCCATCCCCAGACTGGCCCCTGGTTCCTGCAGGCAGTGGGTTGACTCTGTGAAGCCCAGCTAAGCCAGAGTGTTCTACAGGTTTAAATGGAAGGAGTTAAGGGGCAGATTCAGGTAGGGGTCGGATTTATAAACCTAAGACAGGATTTTGATTTAGATGGTTATAACACCCTAAAGTATTTTAAGTTGATGACAGGTTTTAAAGAGATAAGTAATAGCAGTCTTGATTTCTATGAGTTCTGCTTAAGAGGCTTAGTGTGAGTTTTCTGAGGCAGGTGAAGAGGGAGGGTGCATTTTCTCCCTAAGGGGCTTTGAGGAAAATTCTAGTTTTCTTTAAGCCTTACTTCTATCACACTTTGTAATTACAAGTTGTGTTAGTAGCATCTATTAACATAACTTATACACCTTTTAAGTTATATTTTATTTTTTATTAACATGTATTAATTGGACATATTAATGGGATTCAGTGTGATTTTTCAATGCATGCATATTATCATTTAGTGATTAAATCAGCTCCCCTTTAGTTAAGCCCCCATCTCAAGCTCTTGTTATCACTATTCGATGTTCCAATTGACTTTCTTTTAGTTTCCACCTATGGAAGCACACAGTACTTATCTTTCTGTGTTTGTCTGACTTCACATATGATGGTACCGCTCATCTTCAGAGTGAACCCCTCACTCCAGTTTGCTGTCCCATGAGCCAATCATCTCTGGAAATATCCAGTAGACAGAATTTTGCTTTACTAATTTTCTAGGTGTTTCTCAGTTCAATCAAATTAACAATCAAGATTAATCATCACAAGCACCCAGCTTGATTCCCCATCTTAGCTCTGATGAATCATGCATGAAGCAGAAATCTGTTTGGTATTCTGATTCCATTTCCTTTGAATACATACCCCTACATGGGATAGCTGGATCATACGGGAGATCTATTTTTAATTTTTTGAGGAGATTTTCTACTGTTCACAATAATGGCTCTTTAAATTTCTTTTTTCCCCCTCTATGTCCTTTCTAGAATTTAACATTTTTATAATCCTGTGTTGTTGTTACAAATGTTTTCAGTCTGTTTGTTTGGTGTCCCCAGCCCCTGGGACAGGCAAATGGAATGTGTGGCCATGGCATGCTGTGTGCAACACAGCCTGTAACCACCATGATCAAAATAGGCATCTGTCACCATAAACAACTGCTATGTGCTGCCTCCATGTCTGACAAGGAGTATAAAACAGCTACAAATATTTACATCTTTGCTACACTGCACTGTGGATCTCAGGATCCACGGAGATGTCTGCCTGCTGCTGGGGTAGCCCAGCGGGTGGTGGGAGACTGCAGGGAGCCGGATGCTGGTCCCACCACCTGGGGCATGAGAGGCAGCCAAGGATAGAAACAAAATTTTGGCCTGAAATTTGAAGGGAAAAGAAGCACTTGAAACAGTCTGTGCTGATGTGAAGCTGGGTGATGGAGCTGCAGGTGGAGGAAGGTGGGCCAGTCCACTCTGGGCAAGGAGACATGGCTTCCAGCTGCAGGCTCTTGGGCTCCAGGTGTCACCAGCTCTGGAGGCTGGATCTTGTCCGTGACTTCATTAATTATAAGGAATAAAATAAAAGTAGAGCGCACAAAGTAACACGAGGAAAAGCTTAGATTATACTCATAACCGTTGTGTCATCTTGCTGCAAAAAGTTACTAAAAACTATTGAATATAAAAGAAAAAAGATTAGAATATTTGGTCAGCAGAGTATGGTGGGCATGTTTGCAGCCATGAACAATCTCTGTATGATACAGAGATTACAAAGAGGGCTCCCAAGTTGAGATCTTGGGTTGGTATCTTCTGGGCTTGGCTGGGAGGAGAGGGGCCCCTGGGGGCCTGCAAATGGGAAAATTACTTGACCTATCACTTAATTAAGCAGGATAGTGGGGTCAGCGGGCCCTAGCCCACACAGTTCTGGCCAGAAGCTGGGCACATATTTTGCAGGCGGGAACTAGAAGCTGTTTGGTGTTTGCCAGTCTGGCCCCCATTTTGCCTGTGATCTGATGTGGCCATGAGGCGGGAAGGTCAAGGCAGGAGAAAGCCAGCTATGACCTGGGTTCCCCACCCATGACCTGCTTGGGCTGGGGGTAGTGGAGAAGGATGAAAATGAAAAGGTAAACTGATGAAAAAATAAACTGATTTCTCTTTAAAAAATAAAATCCCTGGTCTGTTAGAGTCACTTTAGCTGATTTTTAAAGTGGATTCTTTTTCTGAAAAGAAGTTGGCTCCAGGCCAGGGGTCCACCCTAGATGGTAGACTTGAAGGACCCTTGCAGGTGGTGGCTCTCTCCTAGGTTGTACAGGTCGATGAGGGCCTATGTGGCCTCCTCCACCGAGCCCATCAGCTCGGTGGCCCATCAGCACCATTTTACACTCGTGAAAGAACTTGAAACCCTTCAGCATGCCTGTGGTGCTTGTAAAGAGGCTCTTGAGGTCTTCCCCCAATACTGAGGGGGGATGTTGGAGAGGTGCAGCATGGTGTGGCAGGGGAGATGTTCTGGAAATTCTTGGAGCTGCAGTCCAAGGATAGTTGCCGTAGTCCTTGGTGAGGCCCTGGTTCTCCTGGCCCTCTCTTGGCCACTGCTCATTCTGGCGCTTGGCTAGCATGGTGTGAAGCAGCTTTCCATGCAGCTTGTGCTGTTCAGACACTGGTCAGCTGGCCTGGCTCCCACCTGTCATCTGCACCAGCACCTTTTCCTTCTTGAACAAGATCTTCGCCCCCTGAACATTTCTGTAAAAGCGGAAATGCATAAAGAGGCTTTGCAGTGTGACTCCTTACGGGTTGGGGTTGCTGACCAGCAGGACTGAGTTCTGGGCCGGCCAGGCCTAGGATAGCGATGTGACCCACCGCAGCTGCTAGTGCAGCTTCTGATGAAATGTCCACGGGCAACAGTGTTCCATGCCCATGAGGGACAGAAAGAGCTGAGGCTGGAGCAGTGGCAGAGGTGGGAGGGAAACCAGCTCTTGCATGAGGAGAGGCTAGCATTACACCAGGTGAATGGAAGGCTGTGGCCAAGGTCTGGTCCAGTCAGTGCTGTCCCCAAAGGCCAGGTATGGGAGCAGGTAATCACTGTGCTTGTCATTGTTGTCCTCGACTTGAGGCTGGTGAGCGTGGAGGAATCAATGTGCAGCACGCAGCAGGTGTTGTGGATCTTTTGCCCATCTGGCGACAGCTTGGCATGCTGGGCGTGCATAAGGTTGTCCTCCTGACACAGCGCCTGGAAGTGGCTGTTCTTGGTGAAAGTGATGATCTTCAGGATGGTGCCAAACTTGGAGACGATCTGGGGCAGCATGTCCAGGCTCACAGGGTAGAAGAGGTTCTCTACAATGATCCTGAGCACAGGCTTTGCCCAGCCATCGCCATTCCCATGTCCACAGCAGCAGCTGAAGTGGCCAGGACCAGATTCCCCAACTGGACTGAGTTCACAGCCTGCAGTGTTGCCTGGGCCAGCGCCTGGTTCGCAGAGTGGTGGATCTTAAGCTTCTGTGGTTGGAGACCTGGTTATAAATGGGCTGCCCACGCCTCATAAGAGTCACCAAAGTGGAGCAGTTTACCATGATGTTGGCCTCCCCAATGCTCATGTCAAAGAAGCTCCCCCGCCATCAGCATCATGGGATTGGCGACCTTTTCAAAGGGCAGCCCCAGGGATATCACCTTGCCTTTGGTGCCTCAGGACTGTTTGCAGATGGAGATCGCTCTGCCTGTGCTCTTGTTTCCACCTTTGAACCTCTTGCTGCCATTTCTGTTTGCTGCGGGGAGGCTGAGTGGCTGTTCAAGATAAAGAGCCTGTTGGTAACACACAGAGAAGAGCTTGTTAGATCCCTGCTTTATACCAACTGCTGCATCTGGGATGATGCCAGCCAGGGCACACAGAACAGACCTGTGGGGAATGAATGCAGGTGGTGGCATCTCTGCAATTATTTTTTTTTCAAAATTTGTTTACATTTTATAGAAAATGACACAACAAGATTTGATAACAAGATAGAAGAATAACAATAGTTAATAAATTTCATATTGTTATCTTTAAAGTAGTTAGAGTATAAGCTATAGGCATAAAAATTTCTCCAGTTGATATTAGCACAGACCTTCCTTTTCAATGAACTAATAGTGTAACTAACTTGTATTTTTCCTCTGTTTCCCCTCCTTCCTATCTCCATTCTCCCATCCTACTTCCTTTTTACTTTTAAACAATTTTTCTCCATTTCACAATATCTATTGTACATTTTAGACTTTATTCACTTTTTCAGTTTCTCACACCAGGGAAATGTTTACACATGTGAGTCTGCTTTATTTCACTTTTGAGTATGGTCTCAAGTCACATCCATTTACCTATAAAAGTCTCAAGTTTATTCTTCTTTATGGCTGAGTAGTACTCTATTGTATAAAAACACCATATCTTTTTTATCCATTCTTTGGTTGAGGGGCATCTATGTTGTTTCCAAGACTTAGTTATTATAAATTTTGCTGCTATAAACATGAGTGTACATATATCACTATGGTATGATGTCTTTGTCCTTCTGAAAAGATACTTAACTGGGGAATAGCTGGGTCAAATGGGATCTCTAATCCTAGCTTTTTGAGGAATCTCCACACTGATTTCCATGTTGGTTGCACCAGTCTGCACTCCCACCAACAGTGGAGATGGGTTGCTTTTTCCCCACAACTCTTTCAGCATTTGTTATTAGTGGATTTCTTTTCTTTTTTAATTTAAAGAGAATAAAACAAAACAGAACAAAGCATATCAGAACAGAACAATGCAAGCAACACAGGACTTCAAAACAAAACAATAAGAAACCAACAGTAGCTACCATAATGTCTCTTGTTTTCTTTGAAATAGCTATCCATACCTTCATACACTATAAAAATCAAACAAAACAAAATAGTACAAAACCAATCAAAAGAATGAAAGCATTACAGGACTTCAAAAACCAGATAACAGGAAATGAACAATGGTTACTATAATGTCTTGTTTTCTTCAAAACAGTTGTCCGTCTAAAATCGAATAAAATGCAACAGAATAAAACCAATAAAAACAAAACAAGAAAAGCATTCTAGGACCTCAAAACAAGATGATAGGAAATCATCAATGGCTACCAAAATGCTTTGTTTTCTTCAAAATAGCTGTTCATACCATCACACATAATAAAATCAAACAAAACAAAACAATAAAACCAATTAAACAAATGAATGAAAGCATTATAGGACTTCAAAACAAGGTAATAGGAAACCAACCATGATTACCAAAATATATCCCATTATGTTCAAAATAGCTGCCTATGCCATCAGACACAGTACAATCTCACAAAACAAGATGGAACAAAACCAAACCTAATGAAATTGTGAAAACAATACAAGAGTTCAAGACAAGACAGTAAGAAATTAACAGTGGTCACTGTTAATTAGATGTTTCCTCCCCTATCACTTTTATAATATCTATTGTATTTTTTGGATCCCACTAACTCCTTGTGATTTTTATGCTAGGGTTTACACATATGAGTTCAAACTGCTTCTCCCATGAAATATGATCTCCAGTTGCATCTATTTACCTACAAGAGCCTCAAATTATTCTACTTCATAGCTGGGTAGCTTTCCATTGTATGAATATACCATATCTTTCTTATCCATTCTGCGGTTGATGGGTAAGTTACCCTTGCTTTTTTCTGGTCTCCCGTAACATGGAACAATTGTTTTCTCTCCTTTGATTTTCAGTCTGATTTTCCTTTCGAATTAAATGCTTTTCTTGTATACAATATATTGATGGATCTCATTTCTTGATCCACTCTGTGTTTTTTTTTTTTATTGCTGACCTGAGGCCATCTACATTAATGGTTACAACCAGCATACATTGGTTTGTCTCTGCCATGCTATCCTCCTGCTGTTGGTCCTCCACTTTGCCCCTTCATTCAATTGCCTGTCCTGTTTGGCGATCCTCCTTTGCTGCTCTTCCTGGAACCATGGTCATCTTTCTCTCTCTATAGAGGGTAGAGCAGTCTCTGTAGGGTAGGTTTGGTGGCCATAAATTTCTTCAGTTCTTTGTCATGGAAATATCTTATTTTTCCATCCATTTTGAAAGATAGTTTTGAGGGTACATCAATCTGAGTTAGAAGTTGTTTTCTTTCAGGATTTCAAGCACTTACTCCAAACTCTTCTTGACTTGATGGTTTGTGTTGGGAAGTCTGCGTGATTTTGATTGGTTTTCCTTTATAGGTGACCTTTTTCTTTTCTCTAATGGCTTTTAATATTCTTTTTTTTGTGCTGAATTTCTGGGATCTTGATTATTACATGTCTGGGTGTAGATTTATTTGGGTTATGACTAGTTGAAGTTCTCTATGCCTCGCTTGTCTGTATGCCATATCCTTTTTCTATGTTTGGAAAATTTTTGCTGTTATGTTTGTAAATAGCCTTTTAATTTCATTTCTGTTGACCCTGATTCTTCACTGATACTTATCATTCTTAATTAATGTTTCTTTGTTGTCTTGAAACTGTTGGATTATTATTTCATGGTTCCTTGTCTTTTTAAAACATTTTATTTTAAAGAGAATAAAACAAAAGGGGATAGAACAAAGCAGATCAGAACAGAACAATGTAAGCAACACAGCACTTCACAACAAGACAACTGGATATTAATAGTAGCTGCCATAATGTCTCTTTCTTTGAAATAGTTGAACATAGCTTCACACACAATAATATCAAACATAACAAAATAGTATAAAACCATTCAAGAGAATGAAAGTATTACAGGGCATTCTGAACCAAATAACAGAAAATGAACAATGGCTACTGTAATATATCTCATTTTCCATAAAAAATTTGTTTACACTATGACACATATTAAAATCCAATAAGACACAACCTGATAGAACCAATGGTAATAAAAGAACAAAAGCATGGTAGGACTTCAAAGCAAGATGATATTAAATCAGCAATGGCTGACATAATGTCTTATTTTCTTCAAAACAGCTGTTCATACCATTGTAGAAAATAAAATCAAACAAAACAGAATAAAACAATTCCAACTGATGACTGAAAACATTAAAAGGCTTCAAAGCAATATAATGGGGAATCATGATTACCATAAAATCTTAGGTACACTTACCATTTCTTACACTAAGGATACTGTACGACATTTATACATGTGAGTTTGATTTCTATCACTTATGAGTATGGTCTCAATTTGAATCCATTTATTTATAAATATCTCAATGTGATCATTCTTTATAGCTGAGTAGTACTCCATTGTATAACAATACCACAACTTTTTTATCCATTCCTCAGTTGATGGGCACTTAGGTTGTTCCAAGATTTGGCTATTACAAATTGTGCTGCTATAAACACAGGTGCACATATATCACTGTGGGATGATGTTTTCAGTTCTTCTGGGAATATGCCTAGAAGTGGAATAGCTGGGTCAAATGGGACTTCCAATCCCAGCTTTTTGAGGAATCTCCAGATTGACCTCCACAGTGGTTGCACCAGTCTACACTCCCACCAACAGTGCAGAAGAGTTCCTTTTTCCCCACAGCCTCTCCAACACTTGTTGTTGGTAGTGTTTTCTATCTTGGCCATTCTTTCTGGAGTAAGATGGAATCTCAGTGTGGTTTTAATTTGCATTTCTCTCATGACTAATGATGATGAACATTTTTTCATGTAT
>PVJX010029328.1:0-23033 GCA_004027295.1 Dolichotis patagonum
AAAAAAAAGATATCTCAATATTGTTTTAATTTATATTTCTCAAATGGCCAGATATGTTGAACACTTTCTCAAGTATTTATTTGTCATTTGTACTTCTTCTACTGAGAAGAATCTATTCCTTTTGATTGCCATTTTTATTTTATCTTTTATTTTGGGAGCCCATATTTTTTCTTTTAGTTATTTGTATATGCTAGGTGTTAATCCTTTGACTAAGGAGTGGCTGGCAAAATTTCTTTCCTACTATATGCACTGTCTATTCATTTTGTAGGTTCTTTCCTTTGTTGTGAAGAAGCTTTTTAACTTGACACAGTTCCATTTTTTGATTCTAATATTATTTCCTGTGCCACTGGTGTTCTGTTTAGAACCTGTTCTGTTCACAACAGAGGCCTGTGTTCAAAAGTTTTATCTGTCAGTGGATTTTCTCTGTTTTAGCATTTGGACCTTTGATCCATTTTTATTTTAGTTTAGAACATTGTAGAGATATAAGCCTAATCTCAATCTTCTGCTTGTGAATATCAAATTTTCCCAGTAGTATTTATTAAAGAGGCCATCTTACCTCCACTGTGTTTTTGGTACATTTGACAAAGGTCAAATATCTGGATTGCTTGGGGTTGTTTCTGGATCTTCTGTTCCACTGATTTGCATGCCTGTTTTTAGTTTCCATGCAGTTTTGATCATTGTAGCTTTGTAATATAATTTCACATCTGGGATTTTGATGCTTCCTGCTTTGATTTTATTACTCAGGATTGCTTCTGCTATTTCAAGTCTCTTCTAGTTCCATATTAATTTTAAGATTCTTTTCTCTAGATCTGTGAGAAATTCTGTTGATATTTTGACTTATATTGCATTAAATATATGTAACAGTTGGAAATATAGCTTTTTTGCTTTGCAAAGCAGAAACAGCAGCTATCTTTCCAGTTTCTGATGTCCATCTCAATTTCCTTTTTCATTTTACAGATATTTCGCTTTCTTGGTTAGGTTAATTCCTAAGTATACAAGTTTTCTTGGTGCTACTGAGAATAGTATTGTTTTTCTAATTATGTTTCAGTGAATTCTTTATAAGTGTATAAGAAAGCAATTGATATTTGCATATTTATTTTATATCCTGCTACACAGCTCAATGTGGCTTTTAATGCTAGGAGTCTATGTGAACATTTTTGAGTCTTGTAAGTAGATGATCATGTCATCTGCAAATAATGGTACTATAGATTCATCCTTTTCTATATATATCCCTTTAATTTCTTTCTCTTACCTAACTGTTCTGACAAATGTTTTAAGGATTATGTTGAACAGGAGTGGTTATAGTGGGCATCATTGTCTTCTGATTTTGTATGGAAAGTTTTCAGGTTTTTCCCATTTAACATGATACTGGCAGTAGTGTATCATAACTGACTGATTTCAGACTGAGAGAAGAACCTCTATGCCTATTATAAATATTTTCTTCAGTATTTTATTTTATTTTATTTTATTTTATTTTATTTTATTTTATTTTATTTTATTATTTTTGAGACAGGGTCTCACTATGTAGTGTAGATTGGTCTTGAACTTGCTTATATAGCCCCAGATGTCTTGAACTCATGGTGAGCCTCCTGCTTCAGCCTCCTGAGTGACATTATAGGCATGCACCACCAAGCCCAGCCTCTTCAGTGTTCTTGTCATGAATCAATATTGGATTTTGACAAAGGCTTTTCCCGTGCCTACTGAGGCTGCTAAACCTGACTTTCCATGGTTGTAATCAAAGACAAAATCAGGTTTATATTTTCAGGTTTTCATTTGGTCAATGAACCTGTATGATTTTTACAAGTCATTAGCATTTTAACTGTTTTTCTATAAGTTCACTTTACAAATTTACACCAGAACAATTTCAAAGTTTATGATTTCACATTTTTGCTTTTTCTTTGCTTGTACCAGTAAAAATTTTTGATTTGGTTATACTGTGCTACAAAATATGTTTCTTTTCATAAAGATTCTTGTTCTGGGGGTATACTCAATAACTATCTGCATATATAATATGTGCTGCTCAAATAACAAGCTATTCATTAATTTCAAGACAGCATCATAAGAATTACCATGCGTTGAAGGGTTTGCGCTTTTTCTGGCAAACATATAAATCATAGGCATAACCATTAGGGAAATAAAATTTATATCATTTTTCTAATATTTATGCTGTTTTCTTTTGATGTACTGTTAAAAATGTATATGGCCTCTTCATAAAATCATGCTTTTGTCTATCACTACACTTTTCCCAGTTTTACTGCATTCGCAAATACAATAATAATTTCTTCCATGGTTTTTCTAAATTTTTCAGGAAATCCTAAGTTGTGCATGTGGTATTATCAGCAAAATTAAAACAGTACAAAATAGTCAAAACATGATCATGTTGCATGATATTCTTTACATATGTGTTGGCATGCTATTATTTGAAGACCAATACAAACTAGTATCTGGTAATGGTATTGTCCCCATAATGTGTAATATTCTTATAAATATTTTCATCTTGTTAATGGTAACAGATTCCCAGCATTGTTTTCTTCTTTCTTCATTGTTTTCTTTCCCAGCTGATGTTTTCTTCTTTTTGCACTAAAGCCACATTGTATGAAATATTCACTCGTTTGTTTCTTCAACTATGATTTTGGTTGTATTATCAGATATGAATAATTTGTGCAATGCTAAAGGATCCCTGCAATTAGTATTTCTTACAAGAACTACCATGTTTTGCAGTTCTGTGTGCTCAAGTTCTACCACATTTCTTTCTATTATTGGTTGAAATTTATATTCTTGATTTTCCACATTCATATCCAAATCTTTATTATGTTCATTGAATGTACTTGCCACAAAATTACATTCATCTAACTCTAATGCATCTTCATCTGAAGAGTAACAGGTAGGGCACAGTCTTTTCCTCTGATGAGATATAATTGCATATTTATCTGGTGAGTTATATATTTTATGTGTCTGTGACTCTAATAGGAAAATTTATGAAATTTAAATAGTCTTAAAATTGAAAACTAAATAGGTTATAATATACTTATATGTCTACAAAATTATGTATTGATTACAACAAAAGTTCCACACAAAAATGAAAGAAATCACTAAAGAATAACAAAGAAACAACAAATGAAAAATTTATCACTGAACTGTTATAATTTAATTGTGAAATAACAATGATTTTTATTTCTCATCTTACATTAACCAAAGAACACACACAGGTATCTACATAACATCAGGTGATCAAATTTAAATCAGACCTGGGAGTGAAAAATCTGAATTAAACCAGAGCTGTCCAGCAGTGAGACATATGAATGACAACCCCACTGTGCACATGACAAAGAATGTGTTTTTAAATTTCCATACATTTGCCTAATTTCTGCATTTCTATAGTTCATTTTGTCTGAAAATAAGATAGCTACACCTGCTTGTTTATAGGCTCCCTTTGAATGGAATATTGTCTTAGTTACTTGTATCATTGCTGAGGTAAAACATTTGAAAATCAAAGTTAAGTGGGAAAGGTTTACTTAACTCACAGTTTGTAGAGGTGTCAGCCCATAATTTTCTGGCTCCAAGGTAGGGTGACATGTGGCAGATGGGCACTATTCATGATAACAGAAAACAGCAAAAGGAAAAAGGGGGAACCACTTTATGTCAGCCAGAAGGTATCAAAGCAACAAGAGACCTTAAGACATTTTTATGTACCTTTTATACTCTATTTAGACTACCAGGATTAGGGTGGTGCCAAAACAAACAGTGAATAGGTTTAGTAACCCCACACCCTTAATTCTGCATTGCACTATGAATCAATCATGCACTCTAGATCCAGCCATCTCTGTCTTACTTGTTTGCTTGTTTGTTTGTTTCTTGAGACAGGGTCTTACTATGCAGTTCATGCTGGCTCTCAGTTTGCTTTGTAACCCAAATTGGTCTTGAACTCACAATGATCTTCCTGCCTCAGTCTTCTGCGTGCTGGGATTACAGGTGTATGTCACCACACCCAGTGCTCCAGCCATCTCTGGTGTCTTGGTTACTTGTCTCTCATTGTTAAGACAAAATACATGGTGCCCAAAGTGAAGCAAGGAAAGGTTTATTTATCTTACAGATTTTTGGAGGTTTCAGTCCATACTCAGTTGGCTCCAAGGCATGGTGACATGACTGAGGGGCAGTTATTCATGGCAAAAGTAAATAGAAAGAGCAAAAAGGGCAAAAGAGGGAAAACACACCTCCTTCCCTCCCTTACACTGTATGTTGGTTACCCACTCTTGGGGGGTGCAGCACTCTTACTGCCAACCCCAGTGCTAGATAACAAACCAATCATAAATGCTAGATTCAGCCATGTCCATGACTACATGAGGCTTGGGGGAGCCTTCCGAACACAAACCATAACATCTGGAAATCCCCAGCAACTACCATATGAGAGTTTGTGGAAACATCTAAACACAAGCCATAACAAATATTGTTTTCCATCTTTTAGTTTTTAGTCTATGAATTTCATGTTGGGTTAATTGTGTTTCTTGTATACAATATACTGTTGGATTTTGCTTCTTGATCCATTCTGCTAATCTGTGTCTTTTTATTGGTGAATTCAGATCATTGACATTGAGTTATAATTGATAGGTACTGATTTACTCCTCTCATTGCATTATTTTTTTGTTCTACTTTTATTTATTATTTTCTTGCTCTTCCTGGTGCACTCATTCTATTGGACATTTTGGCATTGTTATCTTCGTTGTCTCTTTCTAAAATATCTTTGAGAAATTTTGGAGTGTTAGTTTGGAAGTTATGAATTTTTAAGGGGCTCTTTATCATAGAAATATTTTATTTCTCCATGAATTTTGTAAGATAATTTTGTAAGATATATCAGTCTAGTTTGAAAGGATTTAGGGCTTGAAATGCTTCATTCTAAACTCTTTTTACCTCTAAGTTTTATGTTGAGAAGTCCACTGTAATTCTATAATGCCTATTTAGAATCACTTATCTACATGCTAAATTCTTTTTCTTTACCTAAAAACTTGTCTGCTATTTCATCTGTAAACAGATTTTTTTTTTTTTTTTTTTTTTTTTCCGGGGATTGAACTCATGACCTCGCGCTTGCCAGGCAGGTGCTTAAGCCACTGAGCTAAATCCCGGGCCCTGTAAACAGATTTTTTATGTGATTTGTTTTATTTTCTGATTTTTCACTAGTTGGTAGTGCTCTTTTATTCATCATCTTTGTCATCTAGCAGATGTTTGATTCATGTTCTCTTTTTGCTTTAAGGTATTGCTCATTAATTTATCACCTGTTACAGCCTTGTCTTCCACATGTGACAGTCTGTGCTCACACCAGTCACTTCTGTTACCCATACTTTCAATCATACTTTTAGTCTGGATTTCTGATTGGAACTTTTTAATGGACTCTCACATTTTTGCTGGCTATTAATGTTTTGTATGTCTTTGTTTAGCACTGCTTGCTTTTTATCAGCGTCATCTCTAAACACACTGATCATTTGTTGCTTTAGGATCATTGTCTTACTTATTCTTCTCATTGCTGAGACAAGATACCCAACATCCACAAGTTAAAAGAGGAACAATTTATTTCAAGTCACAGTTGGTAGAAGTTTAGTCCATACTTAGCTGACTCTAAGGCAGGGTGGCATGGCAGAGGGGCACCACAGAAGAGAAATAGTTCGTGGCAAAGCAGATGGAAGCAGTAAGCACCAATGCAGCAGCAGCACTAGCAGAAACAGCAGCAGTCTGCATTCCATCTTTTCCTTTATATTCCAATTTGAACACAAGCTTATAAATTGATGCAACCCATGCCTAGAGTGGTACTTCCATTTTCCACTCCCTTAATCCCAGTATTACACCTTAATCCACACTCACACATCGTTAAATCAGCTACCTTCACAATGCTCTGCCTATGACCACTTGAAGCTTTAGGGGGTCATTTAGATATAAATCAGAACATCCTATCCATGTCCTCTATAAGGTTCATGTGTATCCTTTTATACAAAAGTCATTTGGTCTATCTCTAAGAGTTGCAGAATGTCCAACAGTTTCAGCATTTTTGAAAAGTCCAAGTCAAAGCCTCCTTTGAGTTTTCAGGCAAACTTTTAGCTGTAATCCCCTCTAAATATGAAAAGAAAGTTGAACTCTTCCAACATACAATGGCACAAATAAATAAACTCCTGTGACACTGCCAGAGGTTGTGGCTTCCATGGCTTCTTTCTTGAACAACTCTACTTTCTTGCAGTTTTCCTCAGATCACCCATATTCCTGATTTCTCCAACCTTCTCTCCACAGCATCTCTCGTTTACACTCACAACTTCACATACTGGTCTCTCAGGGGTACACTGACCAAACTCCCAGGCTTCTGAAATCTGAGTAAAAGCCTTCTTGACCCCACAGTCTTCCATTCTATGTGTATCTAAAACCAGCAGAGTCTGGATGATGTCAAGGTCTGCTGCCAGCTGGAGCAGTAATCAGGTTTCCTTCCCTCTTGGCACAGAAGTTTGGGTGGATTGCTGAATGCTATAAAAAAGAATCCTGAGGAACAAATTCTCTAGAGCACTACCATTCTGGAACATGGTGTTCTGCGTTTTGTTTTTCTCAAAACACCTGAACTTTCACATTTGCAAAGGCTGAAATTCCACTTGTTCTTATAATGTCCTCAGCCTATCTTTTCTATCATCCCATGTCCTATTTTTTCTCATCAGTAGATTCTCTTCTGCTCCAACTTTGCACCCTACAACTTTACTGGCACTTCCTTTCTGCCCAAACTCAAAATGTTTTAAGTCATTCTGCTGAGTTCTTAGCTTTAGATTCTCCACATAGATCTGGTTAAAAGCCCCCAGCAATAGCCAGGCCATTTCTTCCACCTAATTAATTAGTCCACACTACCTTAATCTCAGTCTCAGGCAAAGTCTTTGAAAAAGAGCAAACTGCAGACAAATTTTCTGCTTATGCATAACACACATGGTCTGGAGTCTGACCCCCAATGCAGTCATAGTTCCTAACTGAAACCTTCTGAGCCTGCTCTTTACTGGCTGCATTTCTATCATTGTTTTCATCTTCTGAGCTCCAAGTAGAAACTCCAAACAAGTTCAGCTTACAGCATTCAGAGCTGCTTATTCAGCCAGCACCTCCAAACATTTCCAATCTCTTCCCACAAGCCAACCAAAGGCTTTGAACCACATTGCCAAGATATTAGAGCAATGACTCAACTTCTCTAGTACAAAAAGTTGTCTTAGTTATATTTTCTTTGAATTTGCCAAGCACTTTATCCATCTGTTTTGTTAGTTCCACGTATGTGTCCTCAGACTTTTCTGCTCTGTGGTGTTTGACTTTCTCTCTCTCGATGCTTCCTGGATCAGCTTTGGGAGAACTGGGAGATTTTGGAAATTTCATTTTCACTTGTCTTCTCATTTTACTTGTCTTCTCATTTTACTTGTCTTCTCATTTTTTTGCTTATTTGTTTTCTTTGCTAGTGTTTGCTGGTTGATTAGTGTGGTAGCTTAGTTGCAGTGATATCCTCTAGCTATTTGCCTTTGCTTTGGTCTCAGGATCCAGCTACCTCCATTTATTTAGGAGAGAAGGTTGCAGGCTATTTGGACCAGCCCCAAGTTCTTTGGGATTGAGTGCCAGTATAGTTTATGACTCCCCAGGCACTCCAGATACTGACATAGAGAAAAAGCAATTGACAGTAACAACTACTGGGATGTCATAGTAAATTCAGCAAAGACAGTGGTGACAAATATAAACGTATACTGGCAAACCCTACTGACACTGAGGGACCACCCTTAACCAAAGCAAAGAGATATATGATGGTAGTATAGGCACTTAGGCAACTCAGACACTGATCTAAAGCAATTCAGACCATGGTGTCCACTGGTTGTAACCAACGTTACTGGAGCTCAAGAAGACCACTGGACTCATCGCCATCACCTTTAGAGCTGCCCCGCTCTAAGGGTTACACCCACCAAACTTGGCCTCTCACACAGAACACAGGCCTTGTGACCTTGCTGGCCTTACTTCTGCTTTGCAGGGAATCTCAGGATTTCTGTCCAACCCTGATCACTTAAGGGTCTGTTTCCTGCATCTGTTTCACTCTCTGTGGTAGGATGACACTTCAGTCCTGGAGTAGAACTCTCCTCTTGGGTGTTGTTCATGGCCTTAAGCACGTCGATCATTTGACTATCTTCTCTGCAGCTCTGTGCCGAGGAGAACCAAGGTGAAGACTTGGCGAGGGGTTAGTAGTTTGACCCTGGCAGTTGGATATCTTATTACACTTGCTTCCCACTCAGTGGCATGATAACCCATGTAACTCTTTTCCTCAGAATTTTGAAGGTATTCTCCAACATTTTCTCACTTCCAATAATGATTTTAAATATCCAGTATCATTGTAATACTTGATACTTTGTATCAAATTGTCTTCCTTTGTAAGGTTATGGACTCTTCTCTTTCACACTGCTGTGCTGAAACATTACGACAATCAGTGATGGGCACTGTCACAGTCATTTTCACCTGTTCAGTTATCATACTGATAAAAAATTCTACAATCTCATATTCCTGCTCCAGAAAATATACTTGAGCCCATATTTTAATGATTTTCTTTCTCCCACTTGATTTTCCTTTTTGGAAATTTCTTATTTTTGGAGAATGGGTTGGTGTTAGAAGTCCTATACTACACTCCAGTACCTCTATAATTTCTCCTCTAATTTTTGTCCTGTTTTTAACCATCATTCTACTATATGGGAGATTTCTTCAAATTTTTCTGGCATTCTTTCACAAAAGTTTTTGATATTTATTGCATTCTCTAATTTCAAGAACACTTTTTGTTCTCATAATCATTTATTTTAATGTGTAGATGTTATTCATGAAATCTATTGTATTTTATCTCTCTCCATTATGAAAATGGGAGCAGAGCTCCCTCCCACCCCGACGTTATTCTTTGAAACTGTAGTTATTGTTAATTTAATTTTGAAACACTAGAAATCTGTTTGGGGCCTTCTGTTTATTGATTGTGGAATTTTTGTGCCACCACTTTCTCTTTGACTAATCAGAGCCCACCTAGGAGGTACAAGTCTGGCCAATGGTCAAAGTCGCAGTATAAGAAGATTGAAGATTTCATTTGTATTAGGCAGAAGTCCTATTCTTAGAGTGGCAAAATGGTGACTGAGATTTTCCTTCCAGACTGATTCGTGGCTATGTTGCTGTCATCTCTTTACTAAGCTATATAAACTTTGCAAAGATGTCATAAATGGATGTTATATATCATAAATGCATGTTTTATATAATTTATTAAGTTTGGTGCTTAATACTTTGGGTTGCAGACTCACATTATATCTGTATGAAGAAGTTCAATAAAAATAGATGCTGAGGTCACAAAGGTAAATGCATGTGCAGTGGCTGTCAATTTCCAATACTGTAAGTCACACCCCTGCTCCTGACTGTTGTACAGAATGTGATATAAATATGTTTTTGTTTTTGTCTTTTTGAGTCAGGGTCTTGCTATATAGTTCAGACTGACCTTGAGCTCATTTTGTAACCCAGGCTGGTCTCAAACTCACTATGATCCTCTTGCCTCAGCCTCCCAAGTGCTGGGATTATAGGCATGCATCACCATGCCCTGCAAAACTCTTTAAAGCAATGTTAGTATGCCTGTATTTGTGTACAAAAAAATTTTTAGACAAAATGTTCTTTTTTTATTTAGAGAAAAAAGCAAAACAGAAGAAAGGGTAGAAATAATACAGAATTTCAAAAAAAAAAGTAAGAAATCACTACTTGATAAATTACATATTGTTATCTTAGAAGTAGTTGCTCAAGTGATGGGAGTGCAGACTGGTGCAGCCACTGTGGAAATCAGTATGGAGATTCCTCAAAAAACTAGGATTGGAGGCTCCATTCAATCTAGCTATTCCCCTCCTGCGTATTTCCCCAGAAAAACTGAAAAGGTCATGTCTCAGTGATATATGTACACCGATGTTTATAGTAGTGCAATTTGTAATAGCTAAATCTTGGAAACAACCAAAATGCTCATCAACTGCAGAATGGATGAAAAAGATGTGGTACTTTTATACAATGGAATATTACTGAGCAATAAAATGGATGAGCTTGAGGCTTTTATAGGCAAAATGTTTTGAACTATACTTTGGCAAGCATGTGTGGTGTCTATCTCACATCCCCCCTGCTAAAAGCTGTAAAGTCATTGAGAGACAGAAAGTTCTAAACAGATCTACAATTTAAAATACCAGCTTCACTGTTCTCCAGCTTTGTGGTCTTTGAAAATACATCATCTCTTAGTGCTCTGCTTCTTGTATGTGTAAAAAGGGGATAATAGCAATATCTAGCTTGGATTTATTGTGAGAATTAAATTGTGTGACTATAAGAGAAGTGCTTAAAATAGTACCTATTAAATATTAAACACATGTAAACATTAGCTGTTAATGTGAAGAAAGTAAAATCAGTGTTTTGTATGAATATTCCAATGTTTACCTATGTGAAGAAAAAAGTAGTAATACACTATAAGTTCTTTGATGAAACTGAGAAATTTTCCATTCCTTAACCATTATCATTTTTTCTAAAAAAAATCTATCTTTTGGTTATTTATTTATAAGAAATGTTTTTACATTGAGACTAATTCTTTACATACTTATTTAAAATATGTTTATAATTACCTATATAAGTTTTTATTATTATTTTTGTATTATATCAAAATTTTACATTTTTATATTGTAAATCTGCCCATTATGCTTTAAAATTTTTCATCTTTGTTTTTATGTTTTCTCTAAAATTTTATAATCTAAATTTAACACAGTTCTTTAATATACCTGAAAGCTACTTGAGTAAAAATCAGAATTTGAGAATTCATTTTAAATTTTCCTGAAACCAATTTCTCTCATCATTTATTTAAAAACCTGTATATACTCATTTTTTTCAATTATTTCCTACTAAGTTTATATGTAGGATATATGTTTGTGCACAGACATATGCATGTGTAAATACATACATAATATTAAAGGTGAAGTCTATATTCTAAATGTTATTTTTAGTTTTATACTAATATTTGGATGAACAAACAAATTTTTATTGATTTTCATAATAAAACAATTGCATTGATACGCTTTTCTATTGACTGTGCAATGAAATAATTCCTCCATGGGAAACCGTTAACATACAATTTCAGTTAAAGGTAGAACCGTGTGTGAGGACCTCCTGCCACGCTTGCCGCTGGGCTCTCGTGATCTGGAGAGGCTCCCAGTGTCTTGCGCTCTGTGACTGTGCATGAGGCTCTTCCTAACATCTCCACTCCAGGAAGCTGATTACATTGATCACAATAACTAGGACAATGAGAAATATCCCTGTGTTAACCAGTTTATGAAATTCTCATCTTTGTTTCTGCCCGCTTAGGCTCACTGTCCTACTATTGTTCTTAAAGCCCATACCCTCACTAACACCAAAAAGAATATGGATTTTCAGAAGCATTGCAAGACCTGCAGCAGTTCACTTTCCTTCCTATTTTAATGAACCTGAATTTCTGGAGCTAAATGACTTTTCAGTATTGTGTCAGGAGTATACTGAAATTGTATTCAATCCGCCAGGTGTGACAGACTCACATAGGATATATGTGTCCGTCTCCTTCCTGGTAGCTCTGCCTGCACTTTATGACTGCAGGTAACTCTTACCGCCACCTCCACTAAACAGGAAGCACGGCCTCCTCAGAGCCCTCAGGACTAAAGGAAAAAATCCTTCCACACCATCCTGGAGGCCTGGATGAAGTGAGCAAAAGTGTGAAGGGTGTGGCCTCCAGGTCCTTTTTGCTTTTGGTTGCTTCCTTCTAAATTTGCTACAGTAAGGTAAGTTCATGGCCTTACATTTTTTTTAACATACAAACTAACCTTAAACCACCACTTTCTGCTTTTTATCTGTGGCATTTTCAATAGATTTATGTATATCAATGGGTATTATTCAACTGTATTTTCTGATTTGATTGGGAGTTTTCTTTACACAGATTTCTGATAGATTTTTCCAAAAAAATTTTGTAGCAATAAAGGACTAATTTGTAAACCTTTGCTTATGTTTGTTCCTTATTATTCAATATAATATAATCTAACAACAATAATAGGTAAAACTTCAATTAGGTAAAAATGTAGCCAGGCACAGTGGTGCACACCTGTAATCCCAGCATTCAGAAGGCTGAGGTGGGAGGATTGCCATGAGTTTGAAGCCCACCTAGACTATGTAGTGAGTTCAAGGCAAGTCTGAACTACATAGAAAGACTTTCCCTCTCAAAAAACTAAAAACTCAGAGAATGCATTTTAGAAGGTAAGTATAGATTATATAAATTGATGCCAGTGTTCAATGTATTAATCAGAAATGCACAGTGTCCAAAGTCACCTTAGAGAGCCATACAGAATTGTTGCTACATTGCCCTCAAGTGGTTCAAAGAAAGCTGTAAAGTGGAGCATTTCTATGTGTATTCTTTAATGCCCAGGACAAATAGATCAATATCACTTTAAAATTGTGGTTGTAAAGACTCCTAAACCACATTGGCTCTTTTCCAATACAGTTACCCCATAAACACAAGGTAAAAATATAGCATGAGTTCCAAGTGAACCTCACATGAGTGCGTTGTGAAAGAGTCATTAGCACAGGCTGTGATAATCAAGCATTCTATTTTCCCAGGAGGGAGGTAGCAAAACTAGTTAGTTAAGTTATTCATCATGCCCAACTTTTGATTAACTTGTCATCAAGGTTGCTTTTACAAATACAAATTATTTTAAATTATGTTCTGGATTAAAACAGCTCGTATTGGAGGTCATCTACCAATTTCTGTATTCTTTGATGTGTCATCAAGGATTCAAAACATGCTGTTCATTTCAATGAAGTGCTAGTTGTTATAGTAACAAAAATAAAGAATATAGGAGAGTATCATTCGTGGGTTCCCTCATTTTACTGCATTAGGGGTCCAGGTGAAAATGGGGAAACAAAAAATAAGACCTTCAGTAGAAACTTCTTCATTATCGTCAGTGCTGTGGTGGTTCAGGGAACACGCAGGATAAACACTGATACACACCACCTACGATGTACACAATTAACCGCAAGGCTCCCTGCAGTGCAGGCCCCAAAGGCAGCATCTTCTGATTCCTCATAAGAATGGTGCTTGGGGAGCGAAGCTGGGTGGGTTGGCGGAGGGAACACAACCGCATGCCACTTGCCATGTTTATGCATTGTATAAAAAGCTGGAAAGCATGCCTGGTATTCTATGTTACAAAGTATTTCCTGACCCAAGAAATGGCCTCTGGGTCACGCAGAATCCTCATGCCAACACCGCTGACTTCAGAGAGAAGCCTTGCTTTTTTTCTACACTCCACTGCCAACCAAGTAAAATAAAGAGCTGGCACAGGAGACCCAGGGTCTTTAGACCAAAGGTGAGTATCTCCTCTGGAACATAAACCTGTAACTTTCCTATCTTAGATTAAACATTTTGTCCTAAAAAATCTGGCTTCTCAGTTTTGACACTATTGCAAGGCTTTACTGACCTCTGAAATGAAGGTATTTCTTGACCTCAGTCCTGTGATAGAAAGACACTTTGAGAATGCCAAGAGGCTATAAATTTTGGAGTCTGTCTAATGTACTGCAACAAATGATGACCACCTCCTGGCAGTTCCTCTGACAGCAGTCTTTCACAAGCAATTTTGCTTTATGGTGCAATGACAAAAGTGGTAATACTTGTATTACACACTGAAAAAAATGGGGATAAATTCTGGGATAAAAGAAAGAGTGTAAAAGTTAATCATAGGTTGTTTGTATTATATAATTACAACAAAATTATAAATAATGGACAAATTAATTTTACAATATATATAAAATTAGTAAAGAAAATCTTATCAGTCTCAAATTTCTCATTAAATCTCAATTAAGATTCATGATAATTTTGTGATGTTTAAAATGTCTACTCACAATTCCTGATCAAGATGTTTTAACAATATTTTCACCTTCTTCATAGTTGAGAAATATTTTTGATATGTGATAGACAATTGCAGTAGTATATTTATTGTTGAATTATCTTTGGAGGGACAATACGTTCCATTCATTAACTTAACTTTGGGTAATCCTATCTCTTTGCACTCTACTTGAAAGCATAATAGTTCCTTAACTTTAAAAATTCTTCCTTGTCTTTCACTCATATACAGACTACTAGAAAACCATGTGATGATTCACATAGACTAAATTCTACTAAAATTTTTCAAATTAAATTTTTAAACAATAATAAAGAACTTTCCATTTCAGCTCTAATACATAAAAAGATCAAAGTCATCACTCCCAATTTACCAACAAGGAAAGGTTGGGCAAACCCAAAATCAGAAAACCAAACATCACAAGAAAAATCATGTACTGAAAATGCGAATGGACAAGTTCGCCTGAAGAGACACATCCATTTTCCCAGAGCACAGCGTCCAAAGCAAAGCCTTTTGAGTCATATACTGGTAATCTTAAGTCATGGAGGTTTGCCAGCTTGTTCAACAACCACAGACAAGTTGATAGAGTCCTTTCACCTTCCATAGAAGTACAGGTTAAGGATGCTTAAACCTTGGCCCTGAATCAAGGCCAGCAGATTGCTATAGCTGCTGGTTTCAAACAAGAGCCTAAAGAGAATTCTTTCCCAGATCTTGTTTTTTAATATTGTTCCCTAAGGAATGAACTAGGGCTTCTTAGAGAAATATATATTTTAGAACTGGCAAAGGATACACAAGAAATAACCTTTAGAATATTTTATGGTTCAAAATAAAGAAGTGAAGAGATAAAGAGGAAGAAAGAGTGTAAATACATTGAGGAGCATATCAGTGTATGCAGGAGAGCAGAGCTCCCCATTGCTAAAGATAGAATAATCAGAATAAGTTATCACTGGATTATGACTTTCACTGCAAAATAAATATCAGAATCTATAATAATAAAAATAAGTGATTGAATAGAGAAATAAATAAGAAAGAAAATTTAATGTAAACAATTTATGCAGATCCACCCTGGAGTAGGAACATGCCTCTCTGCTCCTGAAGTGTGGACTGCACACAGTGACTTTCTTCCAAAGGTTTTAGTGGAGGAAGGTATGTATTGGGGAGGTGACTGTTTACTGTGGAGAAATATGACAAACACTGTCTCAGCCAAGTGATCAAGATGAACACCAACAATACAAAGCTATACTGATAGCACGTGCCCTTGGCTGTCTTGGATTCTTTTCTCTCATTGCTGTAACAAAACACCAGGTACCCAAAATGAAGAAAGGAAAGGTTTATTTAGCTTACAGTTTTTGGAGGTTTCAGTCCATAATCAGCTGGCTCCAAGTCAGGGTGGCATGGCACTGGGGCAACACTTCAAGACAGCAGCCAGGGCAAAAGGGGAAAGAGCAAGCCTCTTTTCCTCCCTTATATGGTACACAGGCCACCCCCACCCCACCCCAGAGGGTGTAGAACTCACAAAAATCTCAGTGCCCTCCTTTGCACAGGATGAGGATATTCACAAAGTAAGGACCCTGGCTCCCTGCTGAGTCTCTCAGTTAAACTTCTAAATTTCTCAAATTGACACAATGTATCAACCATAACAGCATCATATGACTCAAATGGAATCTCCAAATTCCTCATCAAAACTGATAACTCCAGTCTAGTCATGAGAAAAAGCATGTGTAAAATATGTAACCTAGTCACCCTCAAACTAGGGCTTCAAAAATAAGGAAGGCCTAAGAAGCCATACCAATCACAGGGAACCGAAGAAGACGTGACAAGGAAACGTAATGTGGTATACCAGACAAGATCCTGAAACAGAAAAAGGACATGAGTTTTAAAAAGAAGAATCTGGATAAAGTATAATGCTTTATTAATAATAATGCATAACTTTTCTTCATCAATTATGACAAATAAACCACACTGTGGTAAGAAGGACATAATGGGAAAGTGGACAGCATATGTGTACTTTTCTAATATCTTACAACTTTTCTATAACTACAACAACTTTACAATGTTAAAAATATCAATAAAATGCACACAATAATGAGTCTTTCTCTATAGCTTTTATAGATTTCCTTCTATGTGTCTAAAATACTCATTTTTTAGAATTCAAATTCTACCCCAATTAAATGTTAGAAAGCATTTTTAACTGTTATTTCAAAACTGAATTTTGTCAGTGAAACTAAAACTAAAAACTAAATTTTGTTAGTACCTTTACAGTATACATATATATTTTTCATTGTTCTTGCACTTTCCTGTTAATTTTATTTGGGTGTGTCAAAATTTCTATTATGTAAGTCAAATTTGGGAGCCAATAACTGTCTTCTAATATATCTCCTAGTGAGAATCACACAAAAGCACTCATCTCTCTCTGTCTCACACACACACACACACACACACACACAATGTTTTAATTCACAAATTGGACAAGCTTCTTTCTTTTTACAATTAGCTTATTTCAGTATGAAACAATAGAATATGGTGTTATAATATCATATATTTAAGTAAAGCTGAAAACAGAATCAGAATATAGAAACCCAAATTTTAATAGGTTTCTCTTTTTGACAGCATTTTAATGTGGATTCTGGAACACCAGACAAAGCTTTACATACAAAAGACTTTCTGTGAATAGAAAAATGTGTTACTTCAGATTCAGAGCTTTCAAATCAGTTTAATGTATAAAACTTCTACCCCTCACCATCATAGTTGCCACACAGTCCATTCATAAACCCATGCCCTCCACTACAATCTTAGTTTTTACAAAGGGCTCATCTACCACATGGATGTTAGCTACAAAAAGTTTGTTTCATTGTTGCCCACTGTTTCCCACCATTTCTCTTTAGCAGTTCTCTGTGGAACATTTTTCTCTTAGAAGTGTGTATTGCTTGCATAGTAGAACCAATGGAAACTCTACTCCAGGGAAAAGAGATGCAGCGTGGCTTCTCTCTTCTGTGAGGATGCGAAGGCAGCACACTGGGGCTGGCAACCAGTAGTTTGTTCTGTCATGCATCTACAACCACTAGGCATGGGAGTGAGTCCTAGATCACAGGAGAGGGCCTCATGGTCTCCTTCCCAAAAAGCAGGTTGGCAGTTGAGTGTGATGACCTGCACTCTGTGGTATCACAGAGGTGTGTCTGCAACACTTGGCCTGCCGTTTGGGTCACAGGATGATGCTTCTTCAGTCAGGGACCCTCTCTCTATCTGACCCTCACCTTACTGAACTTCTGTATGTTTCCCCTGAGGGTACTCCCTACTTCAGTAAATTTCCCTATACTCTGTAACCTCATTCTAGATCTGCGATGTGTTTCAGTGGGTTACTTGCTGTTACTTGTTTTACAGTTTGTGCAGATGTATACCTTGACCCCAAACCTACCATAGTCTCCAGGAAGAGAACCAACATATATGTAATATCACATCCCAGGGAAATTTTAAAAAAAGGTGTCTTCTGAAGGTAATATAGTTAAATAATAATGAAGATGTGGATTACAGGTTAGTATTTTGACACACATTTTTATGGTGACTCCATGATTAAACCAGAGACCACAGATAATGGAATTTTATTATGGCAAGTGGTTATACAGACATTTGTCCAGGGAAAAGGGTTACAATGTGTTGCTTTAATGGAAGGATGACTTATCCTTTCACCCTGAAATCTTTCTTTGAACCTTATATAGGTTGGTCACAGGCAGGATGATGTTGCTACAGTGCTACATTTTCTGCATAAATGGAATGAAAAGTAAGATGGATTAAAACTACGGGCTGTGGAAGTGCCTCTTCCCAGCAAAGAAAGCTTTCTTGAGAGTACCAAGCAACCTGATACAGCTCCCAGATGAACTGTTCTAAGGAAACTGCCTCTCATCTAGCAGTGAAAATAAGCCTAGAGATCAAAAAGCCAAGTATGATGAGATATCAAGACATTCCCAAAGGTCTTTTATGTAAAAAATGATACATAAAACAAAGTACTGAGAAATGGGAATGGTGACTTCCAGCAATTAACAACTACAAAAATAATAAGTAGAGCTGAGGTAACCATCTAGTACGTAAGAAACAGGGCTTAGAAGGAGAGGACTTTGAAATTCCCAAAAATGGAGATAAAAAGAACTTCAAAATTAGAGATTCTCCCTATGAGATTTAGTGGATAAACTAGCTTGTCTAACAGAGCACATTTGAGGGGACACTGTGCAGAGCATCTGTCCACAGCAGTGTGACTCTTTATCTATCCAACTGTGGATGCATGCTCAATATCAGTTCAAGCACTAGAGATATGGTTCTATTTAACATTGGAATATGCAGCTATTATTCAAACAAGGCATTCTTTACTGTCTAGGAAACACAGTACATTAATTCTGGTAAAGTAACTGTTTTAATACTCCTTATCCACAGAATGCAATCCACAAAGAACATATGCCCCTAGGAGCCTGCATTCTTATGCTCACTTTAGAGTGGAGCAGAAGTACCCCTTGGCATCTCTTTCCCCCCTTTAAGTAAAACTGTATCAAGGAAACTTGCCCTAACACCTTGAAGCATTTACAGGAATTTCTCTTATGTTGGTCTTCTTTTTAAATCTTTGGTTTATTCAGAAATATGTTGAGACTGCATCTCCAAATTTAAAATGTGATGGAATATTTATTTATTTATGTATTTATGCATTTATGTATTTATGTATGTATGTATGTATGTATTTATTTATTTATTTATTTATTTTGGTACCAGGCATTGAACTCACACTTGCCAGGCAGGTGCTTACACCACTGAGCTAAATCCCTGCCCCTATTTTTTTTGTGTGTGCCAAGGATCAAACTCAACCTTGCGCTTGCCACGCAGGTGCTTATGCTGCTGAGCTAAATCCTTGGCCCCTGCAATGGGTTTTATATTCAAAGAATCATCTTCAAATTTTGTGATTCTTTCTTTTGAGTGTAGAAGTACATAGTACAGCAAACTCTTTCTTCTGCTAAAGAAATTATTCCAATGTTTCTAAGACCATTCAGTCCTAAACCTTCAGCAAATATAGCTACTCCATGGAATGTTCTCTCCTATCTTCTGGCTTTAGGTTTTTCTTATGGAGGCATCTAGGTACTTTCTCATTCTGAGCCACAAATCCAATTAATATGCTGTCATATGTGTAACGGACCATCTTGAGGTTCCATAAGTTGACCAAGTTTTTACTGAACAAAGTGAAATACTTCTGATTACTGATTTGTGTGAAACAGATAATTTTAGCTAAAATGGTTGTATAAAGTTACCAAGAAGCCTGTCAATTTAAAACAATAATGACTACAACTGTGATTGAAGTCAGCACTGAGTTAATAATATGTAGACATTCTGTACAACCTATTGGATTTTTCACTAAACCAAGAAGAAAACAATCATCTCCACTAACATCTGTAGTTTGCAGAAGGTAACCAATGGAAAACTTTACCAAGGATTTCGTGTTTCATTCATAAATGCACTTGTTCATGCCATCAGCCATCTAATCTCACTCCAAGTTATTTGAGCCACCAAATCTTGAGTTCCAGCTAGTATACTTTAACCAGATAAAAATCTTATATCCATATGCCTTGGTTTTAACTGTAAGACTATTAAAATCTACTTCCATATGTGTTCCCAAGTTTTCTGACATAATACAGTTAGTAGAACTCTACAATGCAGTTGGTATGGAGGCTACTCTTCCTAGGAACCAGTTTTACAATTCTCCTGACAATACCACATATTACCACATATTTACTATAGCTCCAGATTTGATGATAAGTTATGCAATTGGAACCAGAGAATATCAGCAACTAGCCTATATGCAGTCCCAAAAAGGTTCTCATGCACTTCCTTTAACTATATACCCAGTCACTTGCATGCCTATGTTCTAACACTATTCGCAGTAGCCACCATATAGAATCAATCTGAGTGTCCATCAACATATGAATAGACAATAAATACTATTCAGCAATAAAATGATAGAAATCTTGTCATTTGCAACATCTGGAGAGTATTATACCAAGTGAAATAAACTATGCAAAGAAAGACAAATATGGCAAAATCTCACTTGAATGTGCAATCTGAAATAGTTGATTTCATAGAAATAACATAAAGGAGTGGTACCAGAGCCAGGTACATTTAGTATTATGGATAATGGAAAAATGTTGGTCAAAGAATATAAAATTAGGTAGGAGGAATAATGCAAGAGATATACTGTATGAAATTTGTTTTACAGACTTACAGGACCACTGGAGTGAGTCTTTATTTTAACAGGGAGCTTTCCTAGACTAAACCCTGGACAACTTTTTATAATAAATGACAATAGAGTATTCTTATTTAATACTAGAAGTGTTTTCTGCAAAAAGATCATAATTCAATGAGGAAATGCTTGCTTTAGTGAGGCAGATAGAAACATTCCACAATTTATATGTACTTCAAAGCCTCATGGTGTATATGATAAATACATACAATTTTTATCTGTAAGTTCAAAGGTAAGTTTGAATAAAAATTTTCAAAGGGATTTCAAGCAAAGGCAATTCAGAGAATCAGATGGAAAAAAGAAGCTTTTACCAGCAAGGGAAGTTCAAAGGGATTTGGAATTTCTGAATGCTGAGATTCATATTTTCATCCTTCTTTCAAACTATTGCTATTATTATAAGATAGTTGCAAGTTTGCATATTTAACTAATGGTGCAGTGCATCAACTCAGACATGCAGATTTTGCCTGTAGTTCTCAGCCATGTCTTTCCTATTGTTACATGAGTCCAGAGAATCCTTTCACACTCTCTCAAAATAGTTTATAATAAACTATGGGGTGTTTTGAGTGAAAGTTGAAAGACATTATCCTATGTTTTTCTTTGTGTATGCTGTTTTGGGAAGTCAGAAGCAGCATTTGCATAACACAAGACTATTCTCCAACCAGCAAGCTATCTATCAGCACCCATCATGTCACCCTGCAACCAATGAAAAGTTGAGTATCACTGACTGCTACGGATTACCAAGCTCCCACTTCCCATGGTGAAGAGGTATCACTAAACAAAGCAATCACATTTCACATACCTGTTCCCTCAGCCTACATAGAATATCAATGACTAGAAGTAGTGCCAGGGCCTGTTCAGAGCTAAAGGACCAACTTCCTAGTAAGTGTGGTGGCAGCAAAGACATATAGCTCACTCCCTTGCTCTCTTGCTCTTTCTCTCTCTCTCCCCTTCTTCACTTTTGTTCCACCTCTGTTCCTTTTGTTTAGAATACTCTAAAGATAAAATGATCTGCAAGAACAAACTGTATGAAAAGAATTGACATCATGATAACTGCTTTCTACTATGCACAAAACAGATTACATATGTGCATTTTTGTGTATGTAAAGGTCGATATCTTACCATCTTGGATGGTAGCTGATCTTCAATTGTATTTTCAGAAGCAATTTCAAAGAGCCTCTTTCAAAACTTCTTTATTTTTAAAGCTTCTAATAACACAGGTTTTGATGACATTACAGGAAACATAGAGATAACATTATTGAATACAGAAAAAAAGACATTTATAAGAGACTGATTAACACATAACTACTAGTATCAATAGCTAATATCAAGTAAATGAGGGCTAACAATTTAAGAATAAGTACACCTTGCCTGAACATATTTAACTAATAAAGCTCAGAGGGAATGGAGGAGTAGGACTTAGTAGTGCTAGTATTGTCCTCTGCTCTGTGGGGCAGGGCAATGATGCAGAAAGATAACTCCCAACCTTCTAGAAGTCAGATACAGAGTTTATGTCTCCTGAAACGAAGAATGAATTCCAAGGAACAAGTGAGGCTGAGAGGAGAAAAAATGTACTGAGAGATTGTAAGGGTCCCAAAAATGGGTTGCCACAGAGATCACTTCTCTAAAAATACTTCATAGAACAAATTATGAGTATGTAAAAATCACAAGATGAGTAAAACATGGGTAAAACTAGAATCAACCAATAAGCTTGTAACTGTAGCCACTTTGCTAATACTGACTCAAAAGGAAAATGAGTCATCTAGCAAGAGTACATGGAAAGAAGGAAGACATCTGGGGAAGAGCTCAATCCAGACGCTCTGGTCACCCACCAGGTGACGTATGTCTAGCTGGATATCACTAGATTAGATGATAGAGTCATAGTATAATCTCAAATTATTGCTTATCCCTAGAAGAGGCATGTAGGCCTGGTCACTACATCTTTATCCTAGGCCTGGTCTTTGATAGATATGCCTTCGGCCATGGTTATGATGCGTTCTCATCTCCTGTGCTGACTCCCTCAACTGTTGAGCCCTGCCTGACTGCCTATTAATTTCTACCTAACTAAACTGTCTACATTATGAAGAAATCTTATAGGACCAGATACGTGAGTATTTGAGAGAAGGAACCAGCCCTTGCGTTCTGTACCTTATAAACTGCAAGGCTGAAGAACTGAACTGTAGCATAGTCAGCTGTGCAATGAGAAATGTATTGTGCACTTGAATGTGAGTTTCTGACTCTGCTCTGCCACTTCAACATTTGTAGTTGGGAAAAAAGGCTGCTTCTCTATTGTGACCAGTGTTTTGGGGTGTACATATTGCAGGTGTATTCTATGATGCAGCAAGGCACTAGCTTTAATTCAGCAATCCCCAGTGATGACTCCCATTTATGTAGAGAAAATAAACTCTTCCAGAGGGACTCTCACAATATACTCTTTAACTGGATGCCAAATTCTAACATCATCCACTGGGCGTTTCAGTGTATGTAGATATAATATGCAGCAACTGTACCATAAACGGGAGAGGAAGGGGACTTGCATGAAAAAGCCTTGAAATTCTAGTTGTGGTTGGAACTTAGGGCACTGAGCCAACCAGTAACCTGCCTGCCGCCCTGGTAAGTGACTGTGGTCTAGCAAGCCGCGGCCACCCCAGGGCGGGGAAACAAGAAGCAAGAGGGTTTCCTGAGATCCGCGCCATGTTGGAACTTAGGGCGCTGAGCCAACCAGCAACCAGCCTGCTGCCTAGAATCAAACATACCACATCTGCCTCCCCCCCACCCCCGTTAACAATTGGGATCCAGGGATCTGAGTATCTCTTAGGAGGTGACCATATTTG
>PVJX010029329.1:0-23028 GCA_004027295.1 Dolichotis patagonum
CTATCCTAGGACAACCTCCATCTTCATCAAACAGGGTCCCACGCCATGAGAGACCCAGCTAGAAAGTCAACCACACAGCCAGAGGTCTCAGTGCCAAACATGTGAAGATGGTAAAAACGCTGAATGCACCTCTCCTGGCGGCAAAGTCAGTCCAAGGTCCTCCAGCTGCCCATGCCACTGTGACTGCCCTCTGCATGGCTGCCTTGGGTTTCTGCCACCCGCAGCCCACTGGTGCACCTGCCTGGACCAGAAGAACGCCTCTCTCTGTCTTTGGTTGGCCCCAGTCAGCCAGCCAGCCCCTCATCCCTTTAAATGGAAAGACGCCTGTTCCGGACTCAAAGCCAACTGAGCTGAACACAACCCTCCAAGAGGTTCAAAAACTTGTCTACTCTGCATCGCATTTCTGATTGATGACACCAAGCTGCCTGCTAGAAAGACACAAAAGCTCTTCTACAATATCTGGCAGAAACTGCTTACAGATAAAACCTCCACAGATTTCTAAGAACTGCTGGTTTCTATAAAATCTGGATCCTTCAGTTCACAAAAACAATGCTGCTTAGTCAGCCCGGGACTGGGAGCGCCCTGTGGCCCACCTGCACAATTACTTGGACCCAGTCCCTAACGACTGCTTCCTATCCTCCTCCCATGATCTAATAACCACTGTCCTTCTGATCAAAAACGCTGACGAGCTCACCTCAGGCCAAGACTAACTGTCTGGGTGCTACGTGCTGTGCAGTACCTCGCCCAGGACCGAGGACTCTCACACAGAAATCCCTGCCTGAGTCTTGTGGCAATAAAACCACTGAGTCCTGCCACGTACCTGCCCACAGAGCTGGGCCAACAGACCACAACTGCATGGCACCTTCTGCAAAACTGTTCTCAAGCCAATGGGACTTTAAAAAAATAAACTCCTTGATAGCTGCTGAGTGCGCCTTGTTTATGGATGGAAGTAGCTCTGCTAGGACAGCTAAAGACGCTATGGTCACATTGAACAAAGTTATTTTGGCCAAAGCTCTCCTCCACTGATTCCTGCTGCTGTTTGGAAACCTGCCACCAATGACACAGAGCCAGACCTGTCCCCACTGTGTGTTCTGCAAGCTCAGCCACAGCGCCGGCCCCCACACACTGACACCAGTTCAAGCCTCGGTGTCTGTGCCCCTGGTCCTGACCGTACACAATGCAGTGAACTCTGCACAGAAATGAATCTAAGGCATTCCCTACCCAAGCTGAGAGGGCAATAAAAATCTGTAGGGTTCTACTGTAAAAAGTCATTCCTAGGGCCGGTGTGATTTAGCTCAGCTGCGTAAGTGCCTGCCTTGCAAGCACGTGATTGTGAGTCTGACCCCCGGTACCAAAAAAAAAGTCAGATACAGCCTCCCCTTGGTTGCTGGCAATGACAGTGGGCCTGCAGTTGTAGCAGGTAACTAAAAAACCAGATTAAATAAAAATTACATACAGCATACAGGCCATGAAACTCTAAAAACGTTTTAAAAAACCAGTTTGTGACCAGTTGAAAGACCAGTTATATCTGCATACACATATAACCCAGGTGCATATTAACTACCTCCAGGAGTTTCAGAAATCTATCATTATATCTGCTGGGAAATTTATCTGGACAGCTTCTCCAGGGCTCACTCGGAGCAGACAATGTGCTCGAGCCCGGCTCTGGTCACTCGGATGCTGACCAGTCCACGTGTGGCTGAAGCCTTAGGGTGTCGTTCACAGGACCTCCATACCTACTCCCTTCGATTTCCATGTCTTTTCAGGCTGCTCACCCCAGTCCTTGCCTCCCCGCGCCCTGCTAGCGGTGGCTTTTGCCTTAAACTCTACGGAAGATCACCCCAAGGGACTAGAAGCAAACACTTGAAGATTTGATGAGTGTCCAAGACACAAAGGACACTCTCCTAGGTCAGATTAACTCCCTCGCGCCCTTACAGAGGGGTCTAAATTGTGTCTCTTCCTAAGAACAACTTAGGGAAAAACTCCGTAATAAGACGATCTTGGGGAACTTGGCCAGGACCCCTCCTAGGGTCACTGACAAACCTAATGCTACTGCTTCTAGTTGGGTCTTGTCTCAGAAGATCACATGTAACATGTCCAGCAAAGGTTTGCCAAGGAAACTAAAAGAAGGGGAAATGTAGTAGAAAATGCCCCCCCGGCCCATATTCTTTGGTTTCTTAGCTGCCCAGGTAACAGTTCCTGTTCCAGTTCCAGTTCTTCCCATCTCTTAGAAACAGCTGACCGTGGTGATGCACATTTTAAGGACCAATCCCCAGCTAAGATGCCATTCTATTCTGCCTCTGTACTTTCTGCTTGCCTTCAGCCACCAGAGATCAGGGCCTGACATTCTGGGAATGATTTGATCGATAGATCTGCCTCCAAATGCTGGGGGTTCACCATTTCAAGAACAGCATAGAGAACCTGAGTGGAATGGAAATAGAAAAGATATCTCAGTTCTGCAATGATGGCATGGTGGAAACTGAACAAAGGTCTCTTCTGCGAGGTGAGGTGAGGTCGGAGCCAGGTTGCAGGCTGAGGCTCCCGGGGAGCTTGGCCCTGCCCCGGCCTGCTTGTGCTCTCGGTTCAGCAGCCAGCTTCTCCCTGTACTCCGAAACACTGTTGAGAGGTGTTTTCTTCCTGTTCTGTAGTGGGGTTCTTTGGGCAAACAAATATTTTAGTGTCTTTTTGCATAACTCCGAGGGCAGAGTCCGGGGCGTTTTGAAGCTCTGCCCTGGATCCTTCGTGCCGGGGCTGCCCGGTAAACCGTTCTCCAGGAGGAGGCCTGACCACCGCGTCTGCCGCGCTCCGTGGATCCTGGGAATGAGGTTAGCAATCAGCTTGATCACTGTTTTGAACATGGCTCGGTACAACCTAGATGTGAGCCCATAAAACCACCCAGCTTAGGGGAGCGTCCCTGGTGGCACCGATCATGTTACTGAAAATTCGCGAGGCTCGGATCAGGCCTGTGTGAGCGCTGACGGGTCACAAAAGAAAAGGCCGCATGGAAAAGAGCTGGGACTCTGACTTCATAAATCAATCATCTGAGCAGATCTTCCCCTGGTGTGTGTGCACTAGAGTGTGTGCACGAGTGTGAGTGTGCATGCAAGTGTGTTACCGTCTAACTCAAGCGCGGCCTCCTAGTTTTCCTCTGTGTTCAGAGCCGTGCTCAGTCACACGTGCTCCTCTGCTCCCCACAAGCCCCGGACACACCCGCTCTGTGGTCTCCCAGACACTGGCACCATCACAGGCAAAGTCACTGGAAGCTCCCGTCCAAGTCAGAGGAGAATAACCTTGGGGGTGCGGGAGCCCTTGGTGCCTGGGTGTCGTGGTCCTGCACAGTGTGGAAAGGTCACTCTGGACCCCTGTGCTGCTCACCTGGTCAGTGCAAGGCAGGCCTGGTGCCCACTCCAGAGGGGACAGCAGGTAGCAGGGCAGAGCCAAGACGGCAGGGACCTCGGAAGCCAGCCTAAGAGGAGGCCCCGTGCTGGGGGCAAAAGCCCTTCACAAGATCATAAAGTTCTTCAAACACCGCGTGAACTGAAATATTAATTCCCAAATGTCTTCACACACAGACTGCAGCATAGACTAAGGCATTCACTGGGATATCTATTCCTTCTTTGCTAATTAATAGCCAAACCTTGATTTTTAGCTGGATACATGAATCTCTGAAATAAACACGTATTTTCAATCCTCTTACATTTAGGTGTGATCCTGTGATGATATTCTTGGTCATTAAGATGTAAGTGGGGGTAGTTGTTGAGACTTTTGGGAAAGCAAAAAGGATCTGTCTCAGTTGAAAAGTGCCAGCCTAGGGCCTTTCTTTCTCTTTCATGCTGTGTGTAACCCTGGTGTGATGGCTGGAGCTTCAGGTGCCATCCTGGACTCTGAAGTCTCCAGAAAACAGCCTGAAACTAGAAATCGGGAGCTGATAGATTGCGGCCTGGGTCCCCGATAGGGACCAGCTGCTAATTTCTGGACCTTCTTAAATAAGAGAGGAACAAAACTATGTCTGATACAATTTTCACTTATTTTAGGACTTTACATAAAAGTGTCCAAATCTAACCCTAACCAGTGCAGGGGCTATTTAAAACACTTTGTTTCAATCCGCACGTGACACAGAAAATATTATAGACGCACTGGGTGCTCTAACGGCAGTGACACGTACTTTAACTTCTTGGTGGTTAACACAAGCCCACAGAGACGCTATCATCCTCTGGATTGCTCCCTGCCTCCTGCTGTCCAGAGCGCAGCGAAGGGTCTCCTACAGCTTCGCGGGGGAAGTCGGGGCTCGGGTCCACCCTGTGCCAGCACCGCCCGTGATTCCGAGGGCTCCCCGCTGCAGGGGGTCTGCAGTGGCCTGTGACTGTGACATGACTCAGTGCGGTGACCAGCAGCATGCACACGTCCTCGGTCCCCTTCCTTCTCCAGGGCTCTGCGGAGCCCGCTGTGGGTGTCTCTCCTGACTGGGCCGCGCCCACTGCAGAGGTCAGATCCGTGACCCTCAAAATAGCCTTGGCCTTTGCCATGGCGCTGCATGGTGGGAAATGCTTTTAACAATCACTAATAGCACATATGCGCCTTAGTCGTGATGCATAGATAAACCATTCGGTTTCCTTCTCCCTCTTAAACTCCAGAGGCTTCCGTGTCAGAGCTGGGAGGGTTTTCTAATGGGTCCTCGTTAATACTGATCACTGCTTTTTAACTAGCTTCCTCATCTGAGTCCATCTGGGATTGTAAATGGAACAGCTGATTTATTGGTATTTAATTTTAAATAATGTATATTATGTTCCCGTGAAATTTTAATTCCGATCTTATGGCAGTCCAAATTTTGTAATTCTAACACAAACGTAAACAATGTCTTCTTAGATGTATTTCTAGAAGTGGGTAGAAGTACACATTTTTCTTAAGATTTTAAGATTCATATGGCTGTCAATATATGCCAGGTGGCAGCAGAGGGGACAACCATCCTAAATGTATTATTTTCATCATATATTTAATATTTTGAAATTAATTAATTTTTATAAATAAGGGAAGTAGAGCAGAGTTTGGTACAGATTAGAAAAATAGAGGATAATGTGAATAATTAACATATGGGTTTCAGAAGAGCTCTTCATTAATCATTAGCAACTGTTATAAATATTTTAGATTTTTATTAAAAATCTGATGCCAAACATTTTATAATTTGCATGTGGAGGAAGGCGAGTGTGGTGCTGCGGAAATGTTTTATAAAATAAATCCAGAGTCGGCTGGAACTGCAGGAGCGAACCTGGGAGTCTTGCTCACTTGCTCAGGAGCGGCTCTCAAGCTGGTAACGGCGCCCAGCACAGACACCGCCTGCGAAGCTCCGCCGATGCCGCCCCAAGTCTGCCCCGAGCCCGCGTGGACCGCAGACTACGGTGGCACGCAGACAGAGCTGGCCACGGCCCTGAGTTCTACGCCTACTGTGAAAACACGCAGGCCGGTCCCTCCCCGGCCGGTGAGGTCAGGGCCCTCGGGCGCTGCCGAGGGGGCCACTTACCGTCCCACCTTCCCGCTTCGCTGGGCTCCCTTCTGCTGCCCAGGTCGTGCTCCACCCCGAGTGGGCCCGAGGGTGGCTGCCCCTCCCCGTGGGCCCTTCCCGGTCCATGCTGCCCGGCCCACGCCGCCCTTGGTACCGGCGCTGCCCGTGAGCGCCCTTCCCACGCTGCAGGCAGAGGCGCGCACCGGGAGGCAGGCGGTCACACGGGAGTGTCCCCAGCAAAGAGCTAACGGGACACCCGCGCTAGTGCTCCAGGTCCGGGGACTGCTCCAGCTCCCGGCCTCCCGCCTCTGACCCGTGAGAGACGCGCTCTGCCAGGTCTGAGCTGAGCTCCACGGTGCGGGCGAGCGCAGCCCGCGTGGGGTAGGTGCCGAGAACCGCGTCACCCGGTCACACACAGCAGGCGGAGGAAGCCGGGCAGGGAGGCCAGCAGCGAGCTGTCCTCAGCTCGAATCCTGCGCTTGGGGTCGCTCTGACCACACTCATTTCCCGTCGCTGACCTGGACTGCAGCCCAGCCCAGTGGGTCGCCACTGGCCACCCCCGAGAACACACGCAGGCCACCGCTTGAATTATTTAGTTCCGGCTGCGGTGAAATTGTGAGGGTGCCCATGGTGGTCAGAATGCCATCTGCGTGGCATGTGCTTTGCCATCTCCTATTTAGATAGCTGGAAACCAAGGTGCTTTAATAAAAATCACACTTACCAAGGCAAGGATAGCTCTACCACTTGCATTACAAATATTAATTCAAAGAGTACCTTAACGAATGGACAGTCATTTTAAAAAGACCTCAGTGGAAGACACTAACAGCAGAATGACTGGCGTGGTTTAAGAATTTAATTTAAAAAAACCCCTTAACCTAGCATCACCTTCATTTTTTATTTCGGATTTACAGATGTTGAATTGCTCTTTAAATAAAGCTGAGGTAAGTACAGGAGGCCAAACATACCACAAAGAAATTGCTAGACTTTCAAAGTCTAGAGTGGCTTTTCTCTCCTTTCCATATTTACCCTCCAATGGTAATAATCAAATAGCCGGACAGCAGAACCCTATAATCACTCCTGCGCAGTTCCACGCAAGTGGCCCGTCCTCCAGGGCTGTCCCCAGCCCAGAAGCAGGCGGGGCACATTTTCAGGAGGCCAGACAGGCAGGTGGCAAGGCCACCCAAGGTGACTCGCGTGCCCAGGGTGTAAAATCTGCAGATGTGACCCGTGCCTCCCCAGGACGCTCTTGAGTTTGCTGAGAAATTTGGTGGCAGCACCTCATCTCCTGGTTCTGACTCTATTTCCTTCTCCCCTTGTGCTCCCCCACCTGACTCTGCCCAGCTCATCTCTGTGCGTTTTCTGTCTCCTGCCCTTTGCCCAAAGTGAGTCTCACCCACGGGACATTACTGCTCCTGAGGGAAGGAGGTAGCACTACTGCCTTCCAGAATAAGCCAAGATCTGTCGTGCATCCTGGTGACAATGGTTCATGCACTGTGCACTAGAAATTGTCATGCGTAGATTTTAGGAGTTTTCATACGAGGTGAGATGTGCGTGAGACAATGCACGGTTCATCGGCGGCACCGAGCTGTTCCACGCTATGCATGCACACAGAACGGTCACCGAAAAGAGAGACAGTTCGCTGCCAGTTCAAAACGTTTCCAAGAAAAAAGTGCAGAACAACCCGCCTACTGTGGGTTGTGGAGTGCATGACAGAGCCCACTGCCAGGAGATTTCAGAATGATTTCTGAAAGAAAGAAAGAAACCTGTCCAGGAAAGGGATCCTTGACTGACTGCAGTGTGACTCCTGTGTATTCAGCTGGGACCGGGTGAGGAGAGGACAGTGGCACCGCCTCAGGGAGCCAGCGCACGGGCATGGTGTTGAGGGCCTGGGGTGAGGAGGAGAGAGGTGGCCAGGCCGGGCCTCACCAGGATGCATGAGGACAGCTCCCGTCCCCCGTCCCATGCACATGGGGCTCAGCTGATTCAGGCTGGACATCTGTCCCTGTTGGTGACACAGCAAAGATGCCCGCTCCCTGCCTCCGGAAGGACCTCCTCCCTCAGGGCCGGGTCCCCTGTGTGACCACGCCTGTCCCAAGTTTCAGAGGCTGGACTCTGACTCCTCAGCTGCCCAGGAAAGCAGCAGTGGAGGAGGCCAGAGGGAGAAGGAAGAAGAGAGGGCAAAGGAGAGAGACTGCAGCCTCAGGGAAAAAGCAAAGGAAGAAGAATAGATTCCACTTCTCGCTTTAAAAGCTGCCTAGTGGAGCACATTCATAATCTGTTTAAACTGTTTTAATTTTGCCCACAGCTTCCTTTTTCTCTTTGTAAAGAACAAATACCTCCCATCCCTGAGCCATGGAATGGAGCGGCTGACAAGCCCGCCCTCAGCTCGAGCCCAGCTCTGAGACTTTTAGCCTTGCCTTTTCTTTTGTTTAATAAGAGTTTCACTCAAAAACAGAAGAAAAAAAAATGATGGCTGTCCTGGGACGCGTGTCCCTCAGTGTCACACAGAATCCTTGGTCCCTTCTCTGTGTGGGGTGTTGTCACAACAGCTCCTCACTGTGCTGGATCTGTCTGCTCCCCTGGGCTCCTAGGGTGCTGGGTGTGTGTGGGGTGGGGACAGCTGGGGACACAGGGAAGGGTTGCTCGGGCTGCCCCTGGATGATGGCTGCAGTTTCTTTCTGGTTCACCCAGTTGGGTCTCCGAGTGGTTGGAGAAGAGCTCATGTGTGACAAATGCAAGAGCAGGTTGAGGCCGGTTCACCCCAGGCCTTCTTCCTTCCCTCCTTCCCAACCACCGGGAGAGCAGGGGCTCTACAGGGAGGACCAGCCCCGGGCTTCTCCTTCGAGTGTCTCCTGGAAGCACTGCCCAGCCCGCCCGGGACCCATGGGCCCGAGAGGCTGAGGGCAGCGCGCACAGGAGGGCACAGTGAGGCGGGCTCCTGGGCGGACGTTTCAGCCTGAGCCAGGTGGGGGAAAACCAAAAGCGCGGTCTGTGCAGTGAGGACAGGCGAGTGCTGCCCCTGGGAGGTGTCTCCCACGCCCCCCTTGGCTGCCCCGTCTTCCGCCAGGGCCCAAGCAGCTGCTCTGGCAACAGAAATGTGAACCAGCATGTTCTAGAAGGTCCCTCCACTCGGGCTGAGCATCTTTCCCCACAGAAGAGGAGAAACGTCACCACGCCCCGTGCCCCACGCCCGTCTAGATCTCAGCTGCCACGTCCCAGTCTGTCTATTGTCATGGAACACGGTGCCCTGCTCGAGTCTCTAAAGCTGCCCTCACCCATGCTGGGACTCTCGGTTTCCACCACCCCCAAATCAGGCTGCCTGTCACACTCCTCGACTCTCATTCTGAAGACAGTGCCACCTCCTCGTCCCTGCCACAGAGCCGGCGGCTTCTCAGGATGCCATTTCCCCCTCAGTCCCATCAGCAGGCCCTTGGGGTCACAGAGCCATGGGGTGCCCACCTTTTCAGTCCTCTCCTTCACCTTGCATCCACCTTACTCCTGGGCAGTCCACGGCTACTCCAAACTCGAGTCCTGAAGTGACACCGGTGTTCACCATTCCTGCTCACCAATCTACCGGCTTTCTTGCCATTTTGTCTCTCTCACTAAATACTGACATCGTGCTCCAACGTTTAACATCTGCCGGGGCTACTTAAATACTCCAGCAGTAGCCACAACAGTTTTGTTGCTTTCTTGGGGCCCTTGAGGAAGGGCTGCCATTCTGGCACGGTGGCCTCTCCTCTCCTCATCTCCCCTTTCCTCTTCTCCTAGCCCTTTGTTCCCCTCGTAGCACCAGGGACTCCCTCATCAGGTCTGCTGTCTCCTCAGCGGCTCTGTGGCAATTCTTGGTCTTTGTTGAGACAGCCAGTGTGTTACCATCATTATTTTATCGCTATTAAGCCTATATTCTCTTCTCTCTTTCCACATCCCATGATTTCAGTCTCTCTCTTCATGCCTTCTCAATCCTCTGTCTCACTCCCTTTCTCACCTGGAAAATCTCCACACGGAAGCCCACTCACGTGAATACCCTGTGACTGAATTTGAGTAGCAGAATGACAGTGAAAAAATCACCCACCTGGAAAGACTAGTTTTTACTCTATGTTCCTGAGTGAAAACATCAAATAGATATTTGACGTTGATTCTCTCCTCCAGTTTGCATCCTCCTCCAGAGCTGAGGGGTATACTTCATACTTTTTTAGTGAAAAAAGTAAGACAGCTTATTTGCTACCCCATTCTCCTAGTAATAAATCTGCAAATCTTTTGTCTACATCTGTCTTCGCTTTTTATTCTCTGTTAAAGGACAAAGGCACCATTCACTTACCAAGCAGAGACTGTTGTAGCTGTCCCGAGGGCACACCCCTTCGGCCTTTCCAAATATTCCCCCTCCGTGAGTCCCCACGTCTCTCCTGCACCAGTTTTTTCTCCTGTATAGTGACGCATTCCTTCCAATACTGAAATACATTCTAGACTTTCTCTTCCTGATTCCTCTCTTTCCAACCCCATGGAAACCAGCAGAAACGCTTGATCTTCACACTGTATGTAACTACTGGTTTATCTCTTGACCACAGCGTGTCTACACCAGCTGTCTGTCTCAGGTTATGCCCGTCCCTTTTTAACTCAATAGAGATTTTGATTCTACCACTCCAACTGAAAATTAATCTTGTTACGATCACAGTCAATTTGTGTTGTCAAGTCTATCAAAAAGCAGATCATTTTCTGTCTTTGTCTTACCTGGCCTTTTGCTGGAATTCAGCAGGGCTGACTGGGCTCCCCCTACTCAAACGCTTAGCTCTTCTGGGCTCTCCGACCCCGCAGTCTAGGGGTGCTCCTCTCCTTTCCCACTGTCTCCTTTTCGGTTCCTCTATGGATTGCTCCTCCAATGGATGGTAGTTTCTGAGCTCCTTTGGGTTTGCTGTCTTCTCCTTTTACATCCTCTTGAGAAGCTCGTCCCTGTCATGACTTTAAATACCACCCATATGCCAACGCCTCCCAAGTTTCTATCTCTGGCCTAAAGTCTCCCTCACTCCAGCCTCGCTTGTCTTTCTCACATCGACTTATGGGCATCTTCAGCTAAATATACTCCAAGCTGGACTCTTGATCTGTGTCGCCCCATGGTCTAGCACATCCTCCTCCAGTTTTCCCCAGCTCAGACAAGCGAACCATGTCTGATGAATTTATGTGTTTGCTTTCCCTCACTGTCATCAGCAAGCCCACTGGTTTCATTGTCCAAACTGTATTCTGGAATCCCTCTTCCTTCTTCTACATTTCTACACAACCCTGAGAGTCTACACCATGGTCACCTCGCACCTGAACACCCGACCACACAGCAGTCAGCTTTACCTTCGCTGCTTCTGCTCTGTCTCCCAGGGCTCAGTCGGATGGTGCTTACCAAGGTAGGGGCCTTTGTTGCTGGAAACTTTCCAATTCTTCTCTGAGATGAGGTCTAGGCCTCTTACAGCCACGCCCTGCACACTTGGAGTTCTGCCTCCTGCCTTCTCCCTTTACTTCTTCCCGCAGTCTTTCTATCCTAAGCTCTGTATACACTCGAGGTTCTGACTTGCCTGGGATCTGTGTGTCTGCCGGTGCTCACACTAGACTGCTGACCTCAGAATGTACCCCTCATGCTCCAGATCTTGATCTAAGAGACAATTTCGTATAGTATCTTTCTTGGCTGTATTCTATAAAACAAATATGCCCTTGTTCATCTTTAACACACCATCTTGCTGGTCTGTGTCCTGATGGAAATCTGGTCATGTCTGTGCATTTACTTTGCTTTTCATTTATGTGTTGGAGTTGTCACCTTCCCTATTTAGGTTCCATGGGTGAGAGAAGAGAACTGTCTCCCTTGCTCACACACTTCCGGGCGTAGAGTAATTAATAAATTCAATGCCAAGAAAGTGGAATTTTTTCTAAAATTTCCTCTGTCCACTGTATTATACTCTGTAAAAATATTTCCTTAAAAACTTATTTGCCCAAAGAGATTCCATGCATTTTTTCTGGATAATGGTAAGCTCTAATTATATATGCTTATGGAATAATACTCTGTAAGTATGTAGGGCTTTTTCTTTCAAGGTTTTAAAACTGATCAGAAATCATAGTTAATGTACAAGCAGATGTGGTGGTACCGGATCACTATTATGGCTTCTGTCTAAATGTCTCCCTAAAACCCTCATATGCTGCTCACAGGGCCTTTTGGAGCTGGCTGGATCTAGGGTGTGTGATGCTGGGAACAAGGGTGCGTGATTATTAAATTAGTCCACTGATTGGTTTAGCACAGCTCTCAGGTGAGTTATTAGAGACCTCACCCTGCCTATGGGTGGCACCGCCCCGAATGCTGGTGGCTTGGATGGGACTAAAGGGAAAGGGAGATTTGCTCCATCCCTTCCTGTCTGCCCTACCATGGGCTGTTTCTCCCGTTATGGCCCTTTGTCATGCTGCCCTGCCTTGCAGTCAGCCAACTATGGACAGAAACCTCTACACACTATGAGCTGGAATAAAGCTTTCCTTGTTTAACTTGTGGTATTTTGTTCCATCAGCAAGAAAATAACCAAGACAGTCATTAAAATGACTTTACAAATAGAACTGGCTTACTTCCTTCAGATTCCTGCTCTAACATACATCAAGGTTTGACTCAACCTCAATTTGACTGCTTTGCTGAAGGAAATGAAGTCAACAAAGCAAAGATGTATAAATAAATATTTGCAGGATAATTTTATTGATACCTATAAAATGAAATGAAACATCATTGTTAGACAGGAAAAGTGTTTAGAAGAAAAAAGAATGATAACCAAATAATTATTATCCTTTTATCTGAGAACCTACCATATTCCAGGAAGTTTCCTGAACTCTGACTCTAGAGCGGAGTGTGACACGATCTCCATTTCTTTCTAGAGGACAGACACGGGGATCAGTAGGTAATTATGATACAGTGTGGTCAGGGACATAGAAGAACACTGAAGAAGCACTGTGACACGTAAAGAAGGAAGCTACTAGTTTGAAAAGGCCTTGGACTCTTGGATCGCATTTAAGGGGTAGGAGTTGGGCAGGTAGGTGAGGAAGAAAAGACACCTAGAGCATCCTCAAGAGGAAGCATAGAGCTGGAGATGAGAAGCTGAGCTGTGAGTGAGTTACCAGTGAGCGAGGGGTTGGCACGGAGGAAGTGGGAGGGAGGCGTGAGAAGGAGGTGGCAGCATTGTACCTGCACCGATGGCCCTGGGGGGCTCCCTCAAGAGCCGAGAGGGCTGGACGGTACCAGGCTTGGTCTGTGCAGGCCACCTCACTGCATTTTAGGCTAATAGCATTATTTAGGCATCAGTCTCAGTAGCACTGTAAAGCTTTAACCCAACTGCTGTTTTCCTTTAAGAACTGGGGTCATTAAGTGTATTCAAACATGAGGTCTTTTATGTAGTTCTGGATCTTTATCTGATTTGGGACCTAAATTGTAGACTATCAATTTTGGGATTGTTTAAAGTTTAAATTTAAAAATGGGCTGTTAAAGTTCCTGCCCATAACTTGATTTTGCAAGGGTGGTGGTGGTGGGGGGGGTGAGCTGGGTTCTGTGAGGGGAAGATTCCAGGAATGACTCTGTGCCCTGTGTTTTTTATAACTCGTGAGTCACAGTGATAGACAAGCCACATTAGAAATCCCTAAGGGTTAAAACACTGTCCATGAAACCTAGTTTCTTTATCTTTCTTCTTTTAACTTTTTATGGTACAAATGGCTTTCTGTCACATTCCCAAGACATGCTGAAATTGTCATCTTGCTTGACTTCTTCTGCCAAATTTGAGGCTCTGAGTGCATCTTTTCCTCTTGCGTTTTTGGTTCCCTAAATAGTCTTGGATTCTCTAACCCTTAAAACTCATGCTTAGAAGATATAAACCAGGGATTAGAGGATGGAGTTTGACTTAATCCCACTCTTTTTAGTGCGCTCCCACTGCAGCCTTCTGCTCGCCGGGTGTGTGGAAGACAGGCGCTGGTCCGCTTCCTCTCCCGGAGAGTCAAGCTCCCGCCTTCTGGCCGGGTGCAGAGGCTTCAGTTGTTGCTGTTTTTCCTGGCTGGATGAGGTGAATAGGCTCTGAAATTCAAGTCCTCCTTCCGTGCTTCAGCCAGACTCCCCGCTCCTGTGTGCAGCCCCCTAAAGGTCTCCAGGTGGTCCCCTCTGCGGTCCTTCCAGATTTCACACTTCAGCCCAGTTTCCCCCCCACTGTCTCCTCTCCTGGAGCACTTCAGCCCTTGTCGGTTTTGTCAAGTCAACAACCATTTGAGAGCTTCTTTTTGTCCTCCCTAAAGTAGCTCTCAGCACCTCTGCCGCTGACTCTCCCATTCTTTTGATCTTCTGGATTGAAGCAGTTTCACCTCTTTTAGTGGGACTTTGGGAGGAAATTAACAATTGTTTGGTTATAGGCTGTCATGTTGAGTAGGAATGGTCTGGATTATTTTTCGAGATATATAAACATTCCGTAAAGTCACTGCTTCGTCCTTTCGATGGCCTCACTCACACACACACTCAATCCGAACTCCTGCTGGACGTTTTCCAAAGCACTTCAAGACGAGGCTCTTAATGACCTGTCTCCCGGGGATGCCCTTGCCCCCTCGGTTTTGGTGCTCTTGTAAGAGTCCAGGCTAACAGAACAGCCTCCTGCACAGCCCTGGGTAAACAGTACAGAAAAACAGGAGGCCGCAGGAGTACAGTTCCAACACACAGAGGAATGGGGAGGCTTTGGCAGCTTCCTGGAACAGCATCCAGCATAATCAGGAAACTATGATGAACGTGTACAAGAAGATTTTGAGCAGAGAGAAGAGGCCTTTGATCTCACAGGAGCCCAGGGAGGCCCAGGTTCGAGTATGGCAGGTAGACAGAGGGCAGAAGAGAGAACTGACACAACACAGACACCTTCTCCGAGAGCCTGTCTGTCCACACTGTCCCCAGTTGGCTTCTGGCATGTCCCTTCCCCTCCTCCTTCTCTCCTCCTTCTGTCCGTCCAGTCTGCATCCAGGTAACTCCTCTGCTTTTCCTCTGGTTTTCCTTACATTCCCTTCCTCCTGTTCTCCTTGTATCGGATTGAATTGCAGGCCCCAATTCTTCGCTCTTCTAAAATAATAACACATGGCTTTGGCCCAGTCCTCATGGTGAGTAACTGCGCCTTCTCACCTCGTGGTTTTAACTTTGTCACGTGATTTGCTTTGGCCACTGGGACCCTCAGCAGGGCACAGCACGGTCAGAGGCTGGAAGTGTCGTCATGCAGCTGGGCTTGCCCCCTTGTGCTTTTGCATAGCTATGGCATTAACGTCCTCTGAGAATCAATGTGTACTGTTTCCTCCCAGTCTGGACCTAAGACTGACACACACAGGGCAGAACCACCCATGCCACCTGCTTCTGTTCTCAGTGGCTCTAAAATGTCCTGGCATCTTTGATGAAGCAAAATTTGAGGGACAGAGAAACTTACTCTAAGAGATGAGATCCTGCCACAAAAACACCAAAGCATATGACGTTCAGTGGAGGTCTAAGTAGAGGGATAATAGGGCAACTGTCTACAAAGTTGGGAAAAAACCCAGCAATATATGTTTTGTAGTAACAAAAATCAATAAAGATATTGCCCGATGTGTGAAGACAGTGCCTCAAAGGGACTTACAGGGTTCTCATGAGCTTAGCAAAGGACAGGCCAATTTAAATGGACAATTGAGAGGGAAAATAAACAACCGGGACGTTTCAAGTTTAAAAATGTAAAAGGAAGCTCAACGGAATGATCTCACAAATGTCTGGTTCACCCAAGGTTCTGTAGGAGAGTATGTGATTGGAAAAGAATTCTGAGTGTGGTTTGGTAATTAGAATTGATAGAAATCAGGTACTCGAAAGCACACGAAGATATTTTAAGAGAGATATACTAACAAAATCACCAGCTCAAAACAAACAAAAAATACTTGCTGTATGAGTTATAAAAACACCTCTGGGTTTCTATCTTTTATAGGCAGGAATATATACATTTAATTAATGCAACAAATTTCTCCCTAAGCTTTGTTTTAGCGATTTCCTAATTTTGATATGTTGTGTTTCCATGTTCATGCAGTTCAAAATATTTTATAATTTTCTTTTTTATTATTTGTTTGACTACTAGGGTATAGAGAAATTTGTAAATATCTGAATATTTTCTAGGTAGCTTTTTGTTATTGGATTTTAATTTAAGTCTATTGTGGCTACAGAATGTGCTGTGTTTTGCTTAAAAACCATATAAAAATACACTTCTGTTTCTTTTCTCCCGTTTTTTCATGCTACCGTCACATATCTAACCTTTACATGTGTTTAAACCACATACTATATTATTACTTTCATTTACAGATTTAATTATCTTTTAAAGATATTTATGTATTACTCCTTTGTCCTCCTTCAAAGGTGCATTTTTCCTTTTACTGAAATTTTCCTTATTGGATTGCTTTCCTGATGTTAAAATCTTCCAACTTTTCTATACCTGAAAAAAGTCTTTATTTCACCTTCATCTTTGTGGAATGTTTCCACTGTGTATAGAATTCTGCTTCGGTGTGTTTAGTAGCAGGAAAGAGGCTGTTCCAATGTTGCCTTACTTGCATTGTTTCTGACAAAGTCTGTTGTCATTTGTTACCTCTGTATAAAACAGAGGTTAAGTTTCTCTTTATCATTGACTGACAGCAGTTTGATTATGCTATGTCTTAGTACAGTTTTATTTATATTTCTTGTCCTTAAGTTTGTTAAGGTTGGATTTGGGATGATTACAATTTTCATTAAATTTGGAAAATTCTTATCCTTGTATATTCAAATACTTTTTCTGTTTTCAGTTTTTTCTCTTTTCTCTTTTTAAGAGTTTTAAGTATATGTTCTATTTCATTTCACAGATGCTTTTTTTTCATATTCTACTTCATTTTGTGTAACTTCCCAAGCTGTATCTTCAAGTTCACTGGTTATTTCTACAACTTTCATTTTGCTGTTTATACCATCCAGTGTATTTTTTGTTTCAGACATTATAGTTTTTGTCTCATGAAATCTGATTCTAGTCATTTTTATTTTTTATTTTTATTTATTTATTTTTTTGGTACTGGGGATCAAACTCACAACCTTGCACTTGCCAGGCAGGCACTTATACTGCTGAGCTAAATCCCTGGCTTTAGTCACTTTTATATCTTCTATTTTTGTGTACAATTTTTTAAGCTATGGAATATAGTAACTGATTGGTGGTCTTTGCTGATTTTAACATCTGTGTTAGTTATTTAGATTTGATTGATAAACGTCTCATTCTTACTATGGTTTTTGTTCCCTTCTTATTTTCTTAACTGAAAAGTTTCTATTGAATGCCATACATTGTAAATTTTACCTCACCAGGTGGTGGACATTTTTAAATTCCTTCTCCTATTTTTCAGATTACTATACTTTTCCTTGGAAACACCTTGGTCCTTTCAGGCCTGAGTCTTGTATTTTACTGGTTAGGCAAGACAGAACCACTGTTCAGTGTGTCACTAGTTACCACTGCTGAGGCAGACTTCATTTGTGTTCTCTGTTCTGTGTGTGAACCGTGATGTCAGTTTGACTGCTAACAGCAGGTATTCTTTTTGCTCCTTATCAGTATTGGTACTGTTTCTCCAGTGCTTCCTGGAGTTCCTTCCTCATGCTTGGATACATTCTCCACACACAGACGCTGATCCACACTGAGCTGAACATAGACGAATGCTCTCTTTGGATCAATTCATGATTCATTTTTGGACAGCTAGATTGAAGATGTTTCTATTTTTGTGTATGTATTTATCTGCATTTTCTTTTTATCAACAAGTACATAATAATTTTGTGATCATAAAATACATTAAGCTACTTCTCTTTTGAAAAAAATAAAAATTGAATTCCCAGAAGCAGTTAGAAAGACATATACTTGTAATCTGCTTTTGGATTAGTACAATAGTTTAATAGTAAAGATAGTAACCATAATTACAATGATTGATGAATTTCAGATAAATCTGAATCTTACATTCTTCATAAAGTAATTAACTTCAAGCCAAATGATGAATCATAATATATTTAAAATTGTAGCATGTTTCATATATAAGAACTATTTTTCTAAAAAATTCCCCAATACCCTAAGTAGAATAATGTATGATAATATTAATCATTTACAAAATGGTCCATTTACCAAGTGTCAATAAATCTGACTAGTAATTATTATCATAAGTAACTAAATTCTAGGAAAATGATACTATAATGAGTATCTTTGTTAAAAATGAGACATCTTTAATATTACCTTTTGAGGAAATTCTATGATGTAGGACTCCTGGAAACTTACATATCAACGTTTTGGGGGGTGGCTTTTGATGTATTTTGCATACACTCCACTGGAGAATAGAGCACCGGACATGATGGCATAGCAAGACAGGTTACTTGAATGTGTGTGTGTGTGTGTGCACGCGCGTGTGTCTGCAGGAGATTAGAGAGGTGTGGGGTGTGACAGTGAGAACCAGAGTTTTGGATTCCTATGCTGACTCCCACCTCCCCACTCGGCCTGCTAGGTTTGAATAGCCAGCCGAGGCCCTGTTAGATTATTTCCATGTGCCTTATTTTATTCATCTGTAGAACAAGGATGTTAATCTCCACCATAGGGTGCTGTTTCTGCTTTGTTAAGTTTTCACATGTTTTTAAAAATAAATAACTTAATACAGGTAAAGCACCAGGAAAATTGCCAGGCATACTCTAAGTGGTCCATATATTTACTTACCATAGAGAGTTACTTATATTGTAAACCACCCTGTAGAACGATGTTTATTTAATATAAATTTTGAAAAATGCCATCTCAAGAGAGAAAAGGGAATGATAAAATATATGACTGTTTTATTTCTCAGAACGAGACTAAATGCAAAACACAACAAAATACTTTTGAGGGTTGCTTCTTGGTAATATTGTTATTTAAATTTTTGGTGAAAGGTTTTATGATTTTAAAATTACCTCAGTTAAACATAAAGCATAGAGATTAAATATTTTAAGATGCCTTCCCTGAGTCTCTTAGCCAAAGTAAATTTCTCCCTTCTTAGCTCTTTCTTAGCTTGTATGAAAGAATTGTGTTCTAATGAGGTGTTTACATGTCTGTCTCCACCACTCTTCTCCCAGCTCCTTGAATGTTAGGTCCCAAATCTTGTTTAACTTTATGTCCCCACTATCTGACACACAACAGAATTCTTAGGCACTGAATCGCCCCGAATACTGCAAAATCAAAAACTCCTACTGTGGCAAATTCCCTTAGGTGGTAGAAGGGCCAGTCTGTGTGGTATTTGAAGTAATATTCCATGCTGTGATACAATTTTATATTTGCAGAGTGAAAAGATGTCAGTTACTGAAGGTAAAGTTTGACAAGTCGTTTCCACGCTGGGAAGTTTACAGATTTGGGGCTGGTGTGTGTGTGTGTGTGTGTGTGTGTGTGTTTGTGCTGATGGTGTGTGTGTGTGTGTGTGCGTGTTTGTGTGTGTACAGAGTTCACATTTTGGAAAAGGACATCTGACTTGAAAAACACTGCTCCAAGGTGTGAGCTGAAGAGACTCTGCAGTAGAGGAAGGGACAGTGCTGGGCCCCTTCATTCTGTGAGTCCCATGCTGGTCTCTTGGTGCTGGTATACTTTTTCTAAGTCACTTCTGGCCCAAGTGGGGTGAAGGTATTTCTCCTTGGAGCTAAGGTAGCTTATTACCCCCAAATGGCTCTACTAAGTACTGTACTGGACAAAAAAGCACGTAAGAACTGTCCAGAAAGCATTTAAATCATCTCGTGCGTAAAGTAGACTTTTATTCTGTAGAGCAAACCAGTGCCCATTCAATCCCACATGAGGTTTTAGGAACAGAAGGGGCCCACCAAGGAGCCCGCTTTGGGTACACTCCCCTCACACCGCCTCTGCGCCCCTCTGCCCTAGGCTTCCAGTGCTTTTCCCCAGCCTTGGCCTCTGGTTGGCCAGCCTGGGCTGTTCCGAGCCATGGAGGCCGAGAGTGACATTACCTTAAGGTGAGGCCATTTCTCTGCAGGGATCTGGGCCTAGTTTGGCACAAGTTCAGTAGTAGAATTAAGAACAAAAAAAGTTTCAACGCAGAGTTCCCAAACCAGAATTTAGTACACATTAAGAGTGCTTTTATAGCATAACTTATATAAAGGGGATTAGCCATATTCTTTATTATGATCTGAATGTTCATGATGCCAAGGAAAAAATGTGTAGAGGTCGCTGATGGGTTTTTGGTAGTGGCATTCCTGCTGCTACCTGCCCCATTCACCAGTCTCTTCGCCCATCACGATGGGGCCCCTGCGTGTGCGAGGCCGCTTGTCATAGGGCTGCTCTATGCCTAGGGTTCCCTGCAGCTTGGTGTGCAGCAGAAGGGACAAGAGATTTCAGGCCTTGGGAGGGGTGAACATGTCTTTTTCTGAAGCCCAGAGCTGTTCTCAATGGGAAACAGACCCTCAGGCTCCAGGGAGGCGTGCGCAGGCGATGCCAGCGAGCCTGGGGCAGAGAACGGAGAGTGCAGATATTCGGGGGCTTTTCTGCCTTTGAACCATTTAAAAACATTATTTGTTCTTTTTTATCAACCTGATTATAGTTATAAGCAGAAAAAACATGTCCTTCTGACTGGAAAAGTTCATGGGACACACAGGATACCGTGTAAGACGAGGAAGGAGAAGTGGGCATGTACTGAAAATAGCTCTCCTCACGTGTAAACAGGGAGCAGTGCAATTAGTCCTTCATACAAATGCAGCATGATTAATGCTGTTAACCAAAAGGATGTGTCCAGATAGCTAGGAAAACAGCGTAATTGTAATGTAGTTGGAGCCATTTAGACTGTGCTCTTTCCTTTTGATCTTTGATATTCTTTCGGTCGTCATGCACTTTTTTTAATTTCAAAAAGTAAAATGTATTAAGATGTTTCAAGCCTCTAGACTTTTTTCCTCAGATAAACTGACTTATATTTAGCTTTTCTTATACAGTCATCACCATGATCCAGTGTCACAAAAAATTCCCACTAACACGTAAGTGTCACTTTGATCAAATATGACTAATCTCAACATTACATGAAAATCCCAGATATAGATACAAAAATAGGTAATAGTATGGGTCCTATAAATAATTAACATTTCCATGGTTAAAATTATATCATCATGCTCACAATGACTCCCTATTTCAAAAATTATCACTTTAAGGAAGGATTTCAGATCAAGGTTTAATTTTTTTTATTTTTGAGTTCTCAACCAGAGGAATTTTTAGAAAGTGCTTTTTCCCAGCAGCGCTGACATTTCTCAGTATTAGAAGCAGGAAAAGAGGACTGCCTGCCTGTGCAGTCATGACTTCAAACCTCCTGCTGTTGCTGAAGGACGCAGGGAGGAAGGCAGGGTGCCGCCAAGGGCTCCCCGTGTTTCTGGGGCTGCATCCCCACGCCGCTGTCTCACGGGGACACAGCTTCTCCGCTTCTGAGGCACACAGCCGGGTTCGCAGCTGGGCTGTTGCTGAAACTCTCTCTTTATGGACGTCCCAAGACTTGTTTCCCACTTCCATTTCCCTACTTCAAAGCCCATCGCTTATTAAGCTCCTCTCGCCCCCTTAGCGCTCACCACAAGCCCTCTTCCGTTACTGACATTCCTGCTGGGGATGGTTTCCAACAGGTGTTTCCCCGGTTCTTCTCGCTTTGGAAGACAGGAGTTTGGGTTTCCACACCTCTAAACTCCTGGTGACACTGCTCCCTGCCTTGCGTGCACACAGACTTCATTCTCTGGGGCCCGGAGTCCCTGCAGGTTGGAACCGAACTGCAGGTTTTTCTTATGGTTTGGCCAGGACCTTGGCAGTCTCCTGGCTCTGTGTCCAGGTCACTGCTGTAGCCCCTGCCCGTCTGCAGGGCTCTTTGCTGTGGAAACTCCTGAGGGAAGGTCTTCTGACTAATTCCCTCTTTGCCATTGGTCCACTTCTCCTCTGACCGGAGGCTATCCTGACACAAACTTCCCTGGCTCTGAACTAGTCTAGCAACAGCACACCGGCCGCACTTGGCCCTGAGTGAGCTGCCCCCGCCTGAGCTCGCGGACGCAGCGTCTTACACTTGGCCCAGCCCTCTGTAGTGTACGCTGCGTGTCTGCCTCGGACCTCATTTCCTCATCTGGGGCTGCACAGGGACTGAGACTGCTCATCACAGCATCCTGAGAACTAGGGACAGAGCAAGTGTTCTCTACACGTTGCTTGCATAAGTGCGTCAAACCATCAGTCAATTAATTGAGACGTGTTTGGTCTTCCTTCTAATTATCATGACGAGCAGCTAGAAAGAGGGGCTGTCTCTCCATCCACAGGGCCGAGAAAACGGGAATTAAATGCAGATTCTGTCTGTATTAACTCTATTCACCAACCAAATGAACTCACCACATACAGACTGTTCTGCAGAAGGTGTTAATTCACAATGATTCAAATTAACATTAATATTTGCAGACACTGCCTTTCATTTATCTTAGCTCATTTACTTTATATCGTAAAATAAAGCTGAGCTAAATATTACTATTATTTAGTGATTTAAAGTGATTAGGTAGCATAGCAAACCTGAGAAGGCATTAATCTTCATTACCGACAAGACATTTAATAATTTCCTTAAGGATACACCATTTGAGTTACAAGATTCCTCAAGGGAAAAGATAAATGCTTTGAGCAGAAACATCTTACATGTTACCCAAATAAAGAATTTCTCATGATAAACTTAGACATGGAGCCCTGGGAAGCCTGGAAATGTACCTATGTGGCAGACTGCCTTAGTCAGTGGCCCAGACTTTCCCATCTCCCTGTAGCCACGTGTTTTGATGTCACTGATCTTGGATGTGGTCAAGTGAAACAGAGGATCTGACAGACAAAGTGGCTTGAAGATGCTTGTGCCTGCCACCTGTCCCCTTGGACGCTTGTTACTGCCACCTTGTCGGGATGTGTGTGGTGGTGGGGTCAGAGTTGTCCTGGCAGAGGAGTTTCAGGGGAGCTCATCCAGGAAACCCCCAACTGCAAGGATGGGTGAGCGATCCCAGTTTGGTTGAGGTAACTCGGTCCTGATCACGGAATTGCTTGGTAGAGCCATCACCTTGGGAGAAATAATCAGTGGTTGTTTAAAGCCACTAACTCCCAGGGTGGCCTGGCACCTAGGTTACTGCGGGGTTAGTGACTAGTCTTGTGCTTCATTTTTCTAGAAGACCAGGTAAGAATCCACATGGCTCAGATTTTTAAGCTTTTCAATGATATGAACTAGAGAGGAGACATACAGATAAAAAGCTGACTCGGAAATTAAAAGTAGCTTTATTTTCAGAAGGAATAAACCAATTAGGGAAAATGAGACTATTTTCAGAGTCAGTACATTGTTTTCTTAAGATGCAGGTTCTGGAAGCAAACTCTGTGGGCTGGGGTTCTGTTCCAAATCTTAACAGCGGGGTGACCTTGGCCAAGGTACTTAACCTGCATCTCCTTTTCCTCGTCTGTGAAGCTAGAAGACCTGCCAGTGGTTGATGAGCAGGACAGTCACTCAAGGAGATGTGTAGAGGA
>PVJX010029330.1:0-23021 GCA_004027295.1 Dolichotis patagonum
TTCTATCGAGTCTTTAGTTTCCTGATAATCTCTTTGAATCTGCTTCATAAATTCTAGGTTTTTTCTGAATTCTTCATTAAATTTTTCTCTCCATTTGTGTTCCTCTATTCTTCTGTCTGTGTCTTCTTGAGAGGTACCCAGCCCTTCTTTTATTAATCTACTTATCTCTTGTTTAATTTGAATTAATATTTCAGTTTTGTTCCCGCTTATGAGGTCTTGAATATATCTCTTTATGTCCGCTAACTCTGTGTTTGATGTTGCATTTTTGCTGCCCTCAGTCTCTTTTGTATTTATCTCTCCTGGATCAATGTTCTCAGGGTTGGGGGCTGGGAGTGTTTTCTTATTTCTCTCTTTCGTCATGTTTTTGGTTCCTTCCATACAAGTGTACAGTGTAATTCCCAGACCCTTTTCTTGTTGTTTAAGGTTACTCTAGAGGGCGCAGGCTAGGAGCCTTAGCCCTCTTCAATAGGTTATCAGAGATTAGAGTTCACCCACGGGCAGTGTACGCTAGCTCCTCCCTTCTGGGCCAGTCAACCTTTGCAGGCCTTCACTGCCTCAGTGTGCACTGATCTCAGGGAAGTAACTGGGTCCCCGCCAGGGGCATGGCCTAGTTCAAGCAGATTCCACCAATCCGCTCAGCGAGGGGAGTAACCAGCTGAAGCCACTTCCTTATGGAGTTAGGGCTGTCCTGCCCAAATCCAACATGTCATCCAGTCAGTTTCCTCTTTCCCATGGGAGGGTCTTATTCCCATCACTCACCATGTCCCTGAGAACTGCTGGACTGCCTGACCTCCAACTTCAGTGCAGCTGCAGTGGGAATTCACGGTGCCTCTGGGTGGGTCATGTGCAGTGCCGGTCCTGGCGAGCTGCACACCGGGCTGTTCAGCTCTGAGCTCCGGTGGCTCAAGCCAGTCACTTTGGCATGGATCGCTTGTTCAGGTCGGGCAGAATTGAGATGTCTCGAGGAGGGTGCCATGCTCGCTGATCTTATCTTCACTAATAGTAACCTCAGGACCTCTTATTCGAGTGGGTTTTTGCACTTTAGTTTCTTTCTGGGTTGTGAGAGTCTATCTCTCTCTGTTTGGGTCTCTCCAGGGTGTTTTATTCTGGCATTTGAGCTGTCTCTCTCAGAGAGGGTCTCTCTCCTACTACCTACCAGTTCGCCATCTTGTCTCTTCTCCACTATTTTCATTTTTGTAAATTTTCTTTATATTTTCATGTGTTAACTAAAACAGTGTTTTTTTAAAAAAAATCATGGAATTATGGACATACTCTGAATTGTGATGAGAATCTGAGTACCCAAGGGAAATATACTACCTCTAGTTTAGGGTCCTTGACAGTCCATGAGCTAGGTTAATAATTCATAAATTTAAATGGCTGCATGATAAATGGACTCATGGTAAAGCTGGAAGGCTAAATAAAACATCAAATTTAATTTTTTCTGGTGGGAAATATATCAACTGAGTGAGTCATTATTAATTATCTCATGCTGGTCAGAAGTTTTGAATATATATATGTATATATATATATACATATATTATTAAAAATAATGAGAAACAACCATTTTAACAACAATAGTGTCAAAGTCAATATTTCAAAATAAGAGATAAGGGAGAGAAAAATAAAATCTGTTATTTTGGTTATAAAATTTTGGAAGATATTAGTCTATCTTGTTTATCAGGGAGTGAGAACTTTATTAAACCAAAACACTTTCTCAGCAGCCCCCCAAGTGCTAACATCACACATCTTCAGAGGGACGATCCTGTGTCCAGCTCCCCTTGGCTAAACCCTTTCACCTGTTCTTGGTAGCATCAGGTAAACTCCTGTGTTCCTTGTTAGGTAAATCTTCAACCACCATTGTTCAATGGTTGATCAATAAGGAGAACTAAAAGAATTAATGCATCTTGCAAATTAAAATGCATTCTTGTGTTTCCCAGAACTCCATAATTTATAACAAAAAAATCAATTAGTCAAACTCATTCCTTATAATATGTTTACTGAATACCTCAAGAGCTATAATAGAAATAAAGGATATTGCCCTAAAGCATTTTAAGTCCTGTTTTAACATCCAAATACTCTATTGTAAACCAAGCTAATTATCACAACAAACCTTTTTAATTAATTTTATTTATTTATGTGCCTCCTTTAATTGCATTTCCCTCACAGTACTGATTCCTCTCTAGCACTGTATAGTAAGATAAAAAATAGGTTTGTCTGCCAAAAACAAATTCTTACTGGACAACTCGCAAAGAATTTAACAAACATACCATGGAAGTCACTTTTCTGTAAGGAAGATTGATTCTTGACTTACACAGTCAATCATTTTCTCTCTCTGAAGGAAGAAGTAATGAGGGAGACAGAGAAACACTGAATCCAATGGTTTTTTAAGAAGAAAAACTGGATAGAGAATGGAGGCCCTTAAGAAGAATCAGAGCTCTAAGACCAGAGATCAAAGAAAAGAGACTTTAGAAAGATTGGTAGAGTAGGATTCCTCAGACAGTAACTCTTGAGAAGGGAGATAGCTTACTAGGAAAGGAAGGCTCACAGTCATAGAATTCTGACAACACAATGTCAGATACTCCACAAAGGAAGAAAAGGAAGATGACATGGAGATTGACTGTTAGTAAGCCACAAACAAGTGTCAGAAAACTGCATGAGCAATGTCAGACAGATTAAAAACCAAAAATGAGAACATGCTTTCAAAAATGCCAACAATCAACAAAAAAAAAGAGCTTTTTTTTTTTCCTGTTTGAAGCAGATGAAGATAAAAAGAATAGATATATGGCTTTGGGCCACTGACCGTGAAAAAAATAACAGAAATCCAGAATATCAGTTCTGGCTTTTGTTTCTCTTCTGTCAAAGGAAATGCTGGTAAGAACAGACCTCAAAATTATAGATTAAAAACTCGGATTAGGCAGAATCCTGCTGGAAAATGGTAGCCAGCTTTATGAAAGAAGCTAAGTACTTCTGACCACCTGAATCCATTTCAGGCTTCTGAAAGAAATCCAGAATGAAGTGACTGAGCCTCATTAGAATTTGCAGCAGGAAAATTTACAGAAAAAGGGAAGATATTCAAAGAAGGAGATAGCTAATATTGACTTAATATACTTAGAAGATGAGGAATGGGACAGGGTGAGTTTCATTAATCAAACTCTTTTACATTCTGTGTTGATTCTAGGCAAGGCAGGAATTGAGAAAATCAAACTGCATCCGTTCGGAGCCAGAATGGATTTGTGATGAACAATTCAAGCCAGACCTAACTCATTTTCTTTTTTGATAAAATTACTAGAGCGGGAGACAAGAAAAATGCTGGGGACATATGTGCCTGAATTTCAGCTAGGCATTTGACAGGCTCTCTCATTTTACCCTTGCGGAGAGTACAGTATTTCCCAAATTGGTATCTGTAAAGAACAGACTTCCATAGGATATTCATAGGTATGCAGGGGATATATACAAATACATTTGGGAACTATGAGTTAAACAGAATATAAATTTTTTTTCAGGATTTTGAAGAGTAATATATATGATTACACCCATTGTGGCTCTCCAAGAAGATAATATAGTGTGCAGTATCTCACAAACTTTTTAAACATAGAACTCCTTTTTACTTAGGCACATTTATTAATATCTTATTGAAACAAAATCTGTGAAATGTTTTATTTAGTACAAGAAATACATACTAAATAAAACCGACAATAGAATGTGTCCTGCTTGTTGTGTTCCCAGAACCCATAAACAGAGAGTGCCAATCTGAGGAGAGACTTCCGGTTGGACAATGTTAAGTTCTTGTCTTCAATGCCGCCCTTGACACCATTGTCACTGATTTATCTGAAGCATGTACAGCCCCTTTTTCTACATGCATATTGCAGAATGGGAAAATGGTAACCAACATATCACTGTGTGGAATCAAAATCCAAAACGACTCAAATCAGATGCAACCATGAGTTAATTCTAACAAGATAAAGTTGAATAATAAATACAAAGTTCTACACGTGACAAGGGATGTACAAATACAAAATGAGGGAACACTCAGGGAGGAGGAAAGTTTAAAGCAGTGTATGTGAAAGAAAACCTTAGGATTTTAGCAAAAAGATCATTGTAAATCAACACCACAATGTAGCTGCTAACAAAACAACGTGAATATACATCTATGGAATTATAGAATCCAATATAATGGAAGCAAGTTCTCTGCTTCAGTAATTGTGTTTGCACTGGGAGTTATGTTTCAAAGACACATTGCCAAGATAAATAGGAGAGTCACCTTAGGGTCAAAAGCATAGAACTGTCACAAAAATTTCAAAATGAAGCAGAAGTTAAGGCTGTTTAGTCAACAGAAGGACTAAGGTAGCAAAACAGTGGTTTCCAAATATATGGAGGAATGTCCTGTGGTGAAGAAATGAGCTTCTAAAGGCCAGATCTGGGCTGAATGAAGACGTTAAAAAGTATGAACGTGCCTGAACCTGTTCTCACAATTTGAGCTCTCAGGAGATGGACCGATGTTTGTGAATCCCTGCTGTCACTGTTCTAACAGGTGCTTAACAAATGCTCAATGGAAATACAATAGAGAAGACTCTTGCAGGTGAGGAGTGGGACTACATATATGGCTTGCACGATTTTGTTTTTCAGTCTTGAAATGTATATCTTGAGCTACAGAATCAGGCACTGTGGTCCTCACTTGATGACCCAAAGTCATAGAAGAGAAGCAAAAAGTCAGAACCAGGATCAGAACTTGTCCACTAGGACCAAACTTAAGGGCAGACTAGAACCCGAGATCCTTATTTCTTGGTCTTAATTATTGATCTGAGGGCAGCCAGCCCACTCTGAAACAACAGGCTTAACCTTTACCAGGGTATGAATTTGAGGCTGTCCATCTGCCTTGATCTGTCACCAACACCAGAACTAGCCCACAACTGAACCAAAACTGGATCTCTGGTGCTGAATGGTTTGGGGAGCTCTTGGATCATCCCAGTTGTGGAAAGGAAGGACAGCAGATCCTCAAAATAAGCTCCTTCCTGTAGGCTAAATCCTAGAACTTTTCAAATACTATCTCCAAAGTTACATTTCCAGATTAAACAGCAAAAGACTTTTTATTTCAACTTTAGACTTGAGGTAGAAAATATGGCTCTCTATTTGGATACAAAAATTAATTTGCATGTAAATTTATTTTTAAATTCACAGAACAGCTAACTATAAAAGAGAATAAATAGATTGAAATGATGGGAGCACTCTACCATGGAATTAAAATTGAAAATAACCACAAAAACTGTGGATTCCCTGACACATAAAAATAATAGCAAAGTAACAATAATAGCAATAATGGTAGTAAATAGTACATGTTAGGCACTTTTCTACACAGTATATCTATACAAACCTTTTCTTTCCACAACAGCATTGATATAGACAGTACTACTAATGTTCTCATTTTTTTACAGAGAGACACCTGAGCCATGGAAAGGAAAAATAGACAAGCAAAATACAACAGAAGGTTAATATTACCTGAGCAGAAAACACAAAAGGCACAAATTCAAGATGGAGAACTTATAAAAAAGAATGCTAGAAACTCGTAGTGCTTAGGATATAGGAGAGCAGACTTCTCATCTGCTGATGGTGGGAGTATAAACTGATCTAACATTTCTGGACAGGAATCTGGCAATAAGAAATCTTAAAAATATCCATTCTCTTCAATCCAGTAATTCCACTTCTGAAACGTTTCCTAAAGAAAAACAGAAAGAAAGTATGCGAACAAAGATTTCTCCACAAAATTATGCATCATGCCATTGCTTATAATGAGAAACAAATTGTTTCAGTAAATTATAACTAAAAATACTAAAATGCAATGCAATCTCTAAAATGTGATGTAGTAAATATATCTACACATATGTAAAGATGTTCCCAATATTTCCTGAGTGAAACAAACAGCCAATTTGTTCTGACAAAATCATCTAGAAGAGTGTGCATCAAAATATAAATTGTAGTTTATATAAAGAGTGGGATTATTAATCACTGTTATTTCCTACCTTTGGAATTTTCTGCAGACTGGTTTAACCCTGTGGTTGAGTGGGCTCTGGAGTAGACACACCATGATTCAAATCTCAGCTCCCCTGTTGAGAGTAAAAATAACACAATTTCCTCATTGTTAACTTGAAGCAAAAAAGATATTCACCTCATAAGATTCACTTAAAAGTTAAGCAAATTAATACACATAAAGTGTTTAAACTAATACCTGGTCCCTGACAAACATCAGAAAGAATTAGTGGCTATTGTTATAGCTTATAATATTAAATCCACAACAACAAAAGTAATTTGTCATCAACCATTTTCCAAATGGAACATCCTTAACTTTTAACCTGTACAATTATGAATGTTCCCAGGTGAGAACCAAATAATATTTTACTTCAAACAAGAAGGAAACACACGAATATGTATGATTTTATGTTCTATGCATCAGTCGAAATACATTTACTTTAAAATTTTAAAAATAAATAAAATTTTAAAGAGGAAAATCTACAGTCCACTTTGCTACCAAGAGGCGGTCACACACACGTAGTCTTACAGAGCACCTGCTTGTTGTGTCTGTGTCTGGTTTTAAGGTATTTTATAGTTAAACAGCTATTATTAGCCCATCATTTCCAGTCCAGAAGGAATAAGTTTAAATTACAGTAATAAATATAGATTATAATGAAAGTGAAAGGAGGAAAGAAAGAATTTAAACAGAAAGTAGTGGAAATATGATGAAACATCACATAGAAGAGTGAGATGAATCATTGGACAATAAGGAAAATTCTTTTGGCAAAAAAGCAGGTCATTTGATGTTTGAAAAATGCTTGGTCTATCGGATCTACAGTAATTAAGAGCTGATGAGAAGAAGTTTGAATAAGGACAAAGGACGACTTGGAGGACACGACCCCTTGATGTGTGTCAAAGCTGGATTGCTAGCAACCTACGGGAATTTATTGAGACTGGTTAGTTATTCAAGAATTTAAATGTTAAGTGTGGTAAATGTGCTGCAGATGAAATCTTTGTTATAACTCATGAATGAGTCTGTCAGTCAAGGCCTTGTTTAAATCCACCCAGTTCCCTATGAAGTGGAGAGGTGGTCGGAATTTCAGCAGAGGCACTAAGGCCTTCCACATGCAGCCTCTAAGGGACTCAAGGAAACAGCTGTCAATGGTCTCCAAAGATTTGCAGTTGATTTTGGGGGTGGGGAAGGATGCCATAGGCTGCATATTAGTAAGTACAATAGCATGCTTTGTTTCAAACCTGCAGACATATTTTGTGGGAAGGCACAGGGCCAATGCAAGATTAAACCCTTCTTAAGAATGTTGTTACAGTTTTGCTGTTAATTATAAAGCTAATTCTAAAGCCTATGTCGTACTTTTCACATTTAAGAATGGTATTGTGTAATTCTGATTTATGTATAAATGGACAGAGGAAAAAAATTTTTGAAGTAGAGCGACTTCCTTACTTAGCTTCAGTGAGTTGCCCAGAAAACATAGAAATGAGGAGAAAAAAAATCAATCAATGACCTCATCATACATAGATACACAAAGTTGCTTGAAGGAGGAGAATGGTTCCCAGGACAGTGAGATTAAATTGTGTATGTATCAAAATAATGAACAAAGTGGGCAAAAAAATGAGAAGTCTAAAACTACACATTACCAAATCCACCCCAGCACTGTCCAGAAAAAAAAAGAGGTAAGTTTCACAGAGTATGAGTGTTTTAGCCTTGTATTATTCCATTAACCTTGCCACTCGTATCATCTTCTCTGTTTCCTCCATATATAAGCAAGCTTTCAGGTAATCAGCTGGATTTCTACATCAATATCCCTCAAAAACCAAATGATATGTTGATGAAGTCCATAATAAACATTCTGGTCCTGACTGGCATGGTGACACAAATCTGTAATCCCAACTACTCAACAGGTTGAAGCTGGAGGATCACAAGTTTGAAGCCAGCCTGAGCAACTTACCAAGACTGTCTCCAAATTTAAAAAAAAGTTAAAGGCTGAAAATGTAACTCTGGTACAGCACTTGCGTAGCATACACGAAGCTTTGGGTTCAATCCACTGTATCACAGTAGAACAACGAAACAAAAATATTCTGGTCCTTGTGAACATCATTACACATTTTTTAATTAAACTGGCTGACTACTATTCTGCTGTCTGGTTTGAAACAGACAAGATTAATATTGATCCTATGTTCTTACATAGGAAGCCATTTTGCATGAAATATTGAAAACTGACGTTCTTTATCCATAATTTTGTTAAACTTGGTTAATGTGAATCAGTCTTTAAGAGATGGTTCTTTTTGTTGTTGTTGTTATTGTTGTTGTTTGTTTGCTTGCTTTTTAAAGCAGACAATGCAAGCCTGACTAGATGACGGTGGGCCTAGGCACAGTCTGCACAATCTCTGCTGACCCTCTGTCTTAGTCACCTCCCTGGTTGCTGGGATATAATGACCAACACCCACCACCATTTAAAGAAAAAGAGGTTCACTTTGGCTCATGACTAGAGGTGATGGTGGGATAAGTCCAAGGCAGAAACAGCGTGGCAGAGGAGCATAGAAGAAGAAAACTGCATAGGTCCTTGTGGCCAAGAAGCAGACAGAAGGGACAAAGCAGTACAGGAGGGAGCAAGTACCTTTTCAGGTCATGGGCCTGTAACCTGCCTCTTCTGCCTCTTCCAATCAGGTCCACCTCAGAACAGCACGTCAGCTATGGATTCATCAGTGGATTAATCCAGGGAGAGTCCAGCACTGCCACAGTCCAGTTCTCTTCCAAAAATCCAACCTTTGAACACAAGAGGCTTTGCTATGGGGACATTCTAGTTCTAAACCCTAGCACCTTCCCTGACAAGTAATAATTCTACATTTCTCCAAGCAGTAATTCAACAATTCTCTCTGTCCTCAATGGTATTTATTTGGGGATTCACTGAAAGACATGGACATGGGAGGGGAACAGAAGAAACAACAAATATGATGTTATGATTAATAAAGGGCTTTATTTCTAGAAAATAACATACAAGGCTGAGAGGAACAGGTAAACAGTGGTCAGAACCATATGACTGCGGGAAAAAGTAACCCTGGACACAGCTGAGTAAAAGCAAGATTTGAATTATGACCTTTTTGTAAATTCGGTATACACTTCACCGCTGGTCTAGGAACATGGTGGATCTGAATTTACTAAGTTTCTCTTCCTAAAATATGGCACATGGCTTGTTGTCTGTGATTGTTATCATCTAGAAGTTCCTGTTTCCAGTGACTTCATTGTGAAATCACTCCTGAAATTTTGTAAGACTCTGTCCCACAGAATTTGAAAGACTTAACTTACACATGGAGATCATTCATCCTGTCTTCTGATTCTTTTGGGCACCATTTCTGATATCTTCGCTAACAAGAACTGACCCTCTCATTAGGTCAAGATTTTTTTCACTGCAAGAATGCAAGCAACAAACAAAAGCTCAAGAGGCCCGCAGAAAGGAAGTAGTTAAATGATAAAAATGTGAAATGTTATGCGGCAAGCTGTGTACAATTAACTAGAATTCAAATATACACCTTGTTCCAATCCAAGCCATTTATCAGATAAAAATAGTCTGCTACAAGAATGTCATGATTAATGAGGTGAGACTCCAGCTAATTACTGTTTCCTCCAGAAGTAATTAGGTTGGCATTGCTAATCAAGATGAATGAACACTCTGACCCGCTTTTTTAAATGTAAAACTATGAGCCGCTACTGCAATAACATCATTTAGTTCAGGCAATGTAGTCTTTATTAGGCTTGTAGTTTGATTAAATTCTTTTGTTACACCAGGCTTTCCACACATGAACAGATGAATGCTGTGATGTTCAAAGAGTTTTTCACCCTTAATTAAAGACTGAAAAGGCTTGTTCAATTCACAGGGCAATACATAGGACAGCTCTAAATTGATAGCTTTTAAGGAGAGAATAAGGGAAGGAGTCTTAGGGCTCGCCCAGCTGTGAGAAGTCTCCTCCTCCTACCATAATTCCACTTATTACGACAGAGAAATGAATGTGAAATACTTTTATTATATTTTATTAAACAGCTTTCTCATTTCATTACAGTCTCTTTTGGAGAACACAATGCCTATGTCTGTACTTACTTATTTTTTAATGCAATTAATATAAGGGAGGGAGGAATTAGAGTAGACTCAATACCATTAAGAGAACAAACTGCAGTGCGGAACACAGGTTTCTGTAAAAGCAGAATCTGTATTGCTGATTTCTGCTGCTGACATTAGAGTGACTAACATTTTGTACTAATGATTATGGTGAAGACAAAAATTTTTTTCAACATGTCATTATGTTTTATTTTTCTGTTCAGCAAAGAGGATAACTCAGTCAACAGCTAAGACAGAAAATCTCTGACAATGATCATTCCTATCTTTTACAAAAAATGTCAGTATTTTCGCCCCCAATTTTTTTAGCTAAAGGCTAAAATCAGAGCTTAGCAAACTCATTATTTCTGCACGCTTAATAGATTTTCTTCATTTGCCCTCCCCTTCTTTATTCCTTTATCAATTTCCATTTTTTTGTTTCCTTATGTTTTTCTATAGTTATTCCAAAAGAGTGGGATTAACTTCTCCGCCCTTCCTCTGCCAGTTGGTTTATATTTCCACTTGCCAGGTTGGGAAATCCTATTTTTGTATCTTCTACTTAATTATATTCCCAGTCTAGAATGTGCTGTCTCTTCTTTGATTGATATGCTTGGACCTCCTGCTGCTTTGTATTTCTCTGCGACTTTGTATACAGGAAGATAAAATCATCTTAAATTTTGACACCTCGCGTAGGTCTAGGAGTCAGTTTCTTTTTCGGGATTTTTGTTTTCCTGGTGTAGGATTTCATAAATGGCTTTTAGTGTTAGCAATTTCCATTTTTAAAAATACCTTGTCTGCATTTAGAAAGATAGGAATACTCCTGACCTGCAGGTCTTACACTGCGTGTTCCCCTTCGGCTCCTTCCCACCAGCCGCAGAAGCCATTCCCAGCCCCGCGCCTGCCTCAGACAGGGATGGAAAATGGGCCACAAAGCATCATTGTTCAAACAGAAAGCCCAGGCCCCCAAGCCCGCAGCACCAGGATAGGTAAATGTGTCAGGACATGCCCTGCTGCTCGAGGGTAATTGTCAGGGTGTCATTATACACGACACTTCATTCTCTCTCCTAATTTTCCAGTTGGGTTTTGAATTTGTTATAGTTCCGCGTCATTTACTTTTACTCCATCATTATTCTACACCAGGCTGCCTTTCAAATGTGGCTCTCCTCGCGTCGCCCGGGTAGCGTTAGATTTGTCCTAGGATGTTGTATTAAATAGCTCCCAAGCTTTTTTAGACTTGTCTCTCGGGTTCTCTCTTTTCCTTGGTGCCTGTCTGTTTAGCACAAGGATAGCTCTCGCTCTGCCTGATAAACCCAAGCTGGTATCTTGTGCTCGCTGCCATGTGTTATTTAATTAAAACATGTAGTTCTTTCTTGGTCTTCTAAATACTTCTGGCACCATAATAGTTGCTGAGACTCAGCAGCAATAGGACTTCTTTTAGGGCTTCTGACCTTAATCTTGCCTTTTACAAACTTATGCAATTTTTCTTGTTGTTTATTATGTAATCTCGACTGCCTGGTGAGAACTAAGGGTAGATTCGCTGAGTCCAGATACATGGACTCCTAATATATATGTCTATGGCTACTTTTTTGGAGTGAATCTTCTTTCCTTAAAAAAGAAAACAAAAATCTTAGGGGAAATTTTCTATGACAAACCATAAGAGAAAAGATATATCTCAAAGCTAGACTCCCATCACTGACCTAATGGTTGAGCTTTCACAGAAAAATGAATTACACATTAAACACATTAACAGAATATATATTCATACATAAATAAAGCAATTCACGACATTATCCCTCTTCTTGCATTCTTTTCCAGTAAAAATAGATCTATCCGTTATTCTGGCTCTTTTTCCTGATTGTACAGTTCACCTGGCTTTTTTTAGATATATTGCATGAAAATAAAAGTTAACCTAATTGAAAAAATAAAGTGAACCTAATCCTCCCAACTCCCTTCTCAGACCATTCATTTATTTTTCCAAATTAGAGTCCATGTGTTTCTAACTCTGGAATATATCTTTGTGATTCAACTTTCTACTTATAAAGCAGGATTTTAAAAAAATATTTTCTTTTGCTGAATTCATCAGAATTACATGAATCATAGTAAGGACTAATAGTGGCTGAGTCTGTGTGAACTTGAAGAGTAAACAGTAAAGAAAATTATAACAAGGTAGGAGCAATACACTTAGTAAGTCTGAATCTTTTTTAAGTATGAGCTACAGATGGACAAACGTTTTGAATATAACAGCAAGGAAGCCAGGACATTGTGCAGCCCCAGCCTACCAGGGCCAAGACATGAACACAGCCAACAGCAGGGGTCCAAGAGTCAAGCAGGGCAAATGTCCAAAAAGAGGCAAATTCTGTCTTGATTTAGGTAACTGTCAGAACTAGGGCTACAACAGATGGCAGCAAGGTCCCAGCCCAGTGACATGGAATCCAGGGGATCATTGATATTTGGTGTTTCTTTTTTTTTTTATTTTAAAGGGGGTAAAATTTAACACAACAAAAGAGAACATAAGAAAGCATAAATTTCAAAGCTAGACAACTAGAGATCTTCACTATCTACCCTATTGTCTCTTGTTTTCTTCCAAATAGTTGTCCATATCTTTGCATACAGAGAATTCATACAAAAAACATAGTCAACCTCTCAAAAGATGTCCAGATCACTGGATCCCATTTGCTAACCTGGGGGGTGGGAGACACATACGAGATGTTTGATTCTCAGCCCACGCGCCTGCAGGCTCACAGCTGCTCACCAGAGAGGGGAGTAGTTGCTTGGTTTCCCAGTACCCCAGGTCCCAGCATGGCAGGTCTCAGGATACACCAGTGTCTTCCTCTCTGGGCCACTGAAGTCTGCCACGCTCACAGCTGCTTCGATATTTGGGAGTTTCAAGAATAACTGTTTCTAATCTAAGGGCATCTATTCACTTAAAATGGCAGCCATTGGGAAGAAGGAAAAAGTCAATAAATAGCCAAAAGAGCAAGGGCCTAATTACCTTGATGAGGTTTAAGAATAAGGCCCAGAGCCTCAGAAAGAGTCTGTAAGTCAAGAAACCAAAGCATCAGCCCAATTCTGGACACTGGAGCAAATAGGACAAGAAAACCTATGATTTGAAAAGCAGCCCAGGGCCAGCTGGCATAAAAAATATAATCATTCACTTAACAACCATTTAATAAACACCTCCAGTGAATACTGCAAGAATGAACCAACCATCGTAGAGTATACAGATGAGTTGAAAAATCAAGAAATATCATTTGTTATAATAAATTATGAAACCACAGAAATCTCTAGTGTAGTCTGAGTTGAGACAAAGGTATCAAGAAAGACCTCCTGGAAGGAACTAATATTTAAACTTATGACAGATTCATGGTCTTATCTGTTGTAAAGGAGAACCTGGTAGCAATCCAGGAGGCCCATGCTCAAACCTGGGACCTTCAGAGCCACTTCTGCCAGATCCATGAAAGACTACAAAGACAGAGTCAGGAAACTAGGTTACTTATTAGTAACTGTGAATTTGGTTCTAAATAACTGTGTGGATACAGTCATCCTGGTAAACTTATATGAGCAGGAAGAAATACCTTTTTCTTGGATGATAAGCAATCTAAAGAATCTACACAGGGATGCACGAAATTTTGTTCTATGTATCACTAATCTCATACCATAATCCATGTCAAAGGGATTTATGGTCAAGTATCTTTGGAAAACCTGGAGTACTATTATCATCTCTTTAAGAAACATCAATCATATTATATATACTTACTCAAATGTACTATATTCAAGTTATTAAGAATTATTTATGCCTATATATTTATATGGAATATTTAAAATTATTCATTTAAGCATCTAAAGATATAAATACACAGTTTTAAAGCACTATATAGAGTTAAGGAATGTGTTTGAATTTTACAGTATTTCCCAAATTTTTTTAACTGTAGAACTCATTTTCATGTATAACTGTGTATTAGTCACTTTCCTGTCAGTGGGGCCAAATATCTTTTTTTTTTTTTTTGAACCAAATATCTGACACAAACAGCTTAACGGAGAGGTTTACTGGCTTGTGGTTTCAGCAGGTTCACTCCATGGTTGCTGGCCCCAGGAAGAAATGTCGAGGCAGAAGGGCATGAAAAAGCAAAGCTGTTTAACACATAGTAGCTGGAAAGCAGAGAGAGAAAGGAGGAGTCAGAGACAAGTCACATTCTCAGTAACCTACCCCTTCCAACCAGGGCCCAGTTCCTACAGCACAGCCAACGATGAACTGATGAATGGATTAACCCATTGATGAGTGTAGTCCTTCCTTCTTTTTATAAAGCCCCATCTCTGAACACATGAGACTTTGGGGGGACATTTTAGATGTAAACTATAACAAAGTTAATGTTTCTTAAAATTATTGTCTTATGCATCATATTTTAGAGTAGGCATCAACAATTTTTTTTCTATAAAGATTCTATCAAGCAAATGGGCCCAGTCTGGGAACCAGCGCCAGGTGCGGGTCACTGGTGGACTGGGAATCCACAGACCCCAGTCTCTCCCCATGAGTCAGCACCATTCGTGGACTAGGAGTAGAGAGAACAAGGCCACACTAGCAAACAAGCCCAGTCTGAGAACCAACGCCATGCACAGGCTGCCACCAGACTGGGAACAAACAGACCCCAGCCCCTTCTGGTGCATGGGCTGGCAAACAAGAAGCACCATTCCTCCCAACCCCATAAGTGACTGGCTTAACTGGAGAAACGCAGGCTATGATGATAGCTATGGAGGTGAAATGCAATTGGATGCCTTTGGAGCTTTGGTGTTTCTTTAACATTGTAGGTCTAGGGCCAGTGGTCTGACCATAGGTCCAGTGGATAGCACTACACAGTGTGACATCTAGAAGGGATCTCCTTCTGAGGGTTGTAGCCATTGTTGATTCCCTAAGGTCTTGTTTTGAGGTCCCATATTGTTTCCATTGTTTAGCTGAGTTGGGCTTTATTCTCTTTTGTTTTGTTTCATTATGTTAAATCTGATAGTAGGAGCAGCTATTTCAAAGATAGCAAAATACATTATGGCAGAAATTTTGGATTTACTATTGGCTCATTTTGAAATCCTTTATTGCATTTATTGTTCTATTTTTATTATTTCTATCTTATTCTGTTCCTTTTGATTTTTACTATGTCTGAAGTTATCTGCAGCTATTTTGAAGACATCAAAAGGGATTATGGTAACTATTGTTGATTTTGTAACGTTTTGAAGTCCTGCATCTCTTACACTGGTTTGTTTTGATTGGTTCTATTCTGTTCTATCCTCTTTAAAGTAAAAATGAAAATAAATTTTTTTAAAAAGATCCTGTCAATCTGTTTGGTTAGGAACAAAAAACAAAGTGGGTGGCTTGTAAACAGTACACATTTGTAACTCGAAGTTCTGGAGGCTAGCAAGGCCAAAATCAAGTGCTAGTAGCTTCAGAGTCTGCTGAAGGCTCCGGTCCTCATACATAGCAACTCTTTCCTCCTTTTCAGGTCTCTCTTGAGCCTATTTCATAAGAGCACTAATCCCATCCACAAGGGCTCAGCTCACATGACCTAGTCACCTCCCCCAAAGGCTTGACCTCCTTATGCCTTGGAGGTTAAATGTCAATGTATGAATTATGGCAAGGAACAAATACTTATATTGTTTCAGGACAATACAGTAAATATTTTAAGTTTTGTGGATTCCATAATCATCGTCACAACTAATCAACTCTATTGTTATAGCACAAAACCAATCATAAACAAGCTATTGGCTGTTTTCTAATAAACTTTTAAATACAATCACAGGTATTAGGCCAGACTTGGTTCATGGGTCACAATATGCTGACCTCTGGTCTAGACAGTGACTCAGTGCCACAGGCTACACACCAGAGCTTAATTTAGCCATCTAGTGCCTGGCATGCTGAGGCACCCAGGAAGCACCATGCATAAACACTTGAAACTGAAATGAAGAAAACAAAGACCGGGGGTAAGAGCAGAAGCTGATGATTATCACAGACACCTTTCTTACTCTTCCAGATCCCTACCTTCAAGTAGCCGATTACTCCTAAATATAAGTGATAAGGCAACTTCTTCCTTTTGAAAATTTCTCCAAAACTCTCCCAAAAGCTGAAGATAAGTGAGCAACATAATACAAAGACTGAAACGAAAGAGATCCAGGGAAAATGAATACTAACTGAAGCAAGCACTCTCCTGACACTTGATTGGAAGGGAAAAACATCAGTTTATTAGCAAGATGATTTAGGGTCTTAATGGGTGGGACGAGATCAAATCAAACAGATTTCCACGTGGTAAAAGCACAGTGGTGACTGGCTATGAGGTTCAATATAATCATGTTTGCCTCATTATCACTTTTACACCCTCTTTATATCCCATGTATCAACACTTTACTTTTTCTTCAGTGGTTAATATAGTTTTGGAGGTAGATGCTTCCCATATACATTGAGTTGGGAGTGTTAAATAGAGAAGAAATAAGAGTCATTTGGGGAAGGACTAGTATATTATTCAGGGCTTGAAAGAGCTTGCGGAGTGGGGCAAGGCTCCCCAAAAGACTGCACATGCTCTGAATCAGATTTAATGAAAGACACAAAAATTTACAGGATTGGTCTATAATGGCCACCCACAGAGTCACATGTAAAAGAGTGCAAAAGATCTGTCTACACTCCAGTGATCCCAAGGGTCCAGTGAAAGACCTGGAGCCCACGCCAGTGTCCCATAGGAGTTCACATCAAGGGCAAAACAATCTGCAACAGAAGACCTAGAGGTCTGTGCCAGGAGGTCCGAGGGTCAGCGCTAGAAGCTAAAGAGTCTGGATAGGGACGCCAAATGGTTGGTGCTGGAAGCTGACGGATACATGCTAAAAGCCAGGGGATGACACTCAGTGAAGAGGAAGACCAGAGCTCCACTAAGAAAAATCAGCCGCAATCCTTCCTTCCCATTCTCCTTTTATACCATTCCAAAAACAGCCCACCTTCAAATGAGTCTTCCACATGGTGGTAGATTAACTAATGATCAGTTTGAAACACCCAGCTTAACTGAATCAGCACTTTGCTGGGTGTGGACGGCCCACTTGAGGATTGTTGCCAACAGCGTAAGAAAGAAACTTGAAGGAGAAGATGGTGCACTGTTGATTATCCTTGAGAAGCTTACTGTGCTGGTTCTCCTGATCGGAACACAGCTGTTCTCATCATTGCTGAGGATGGCTGCGGTTCTTTTAGGGGATCCCTGGTCCTTACCTTGAGCATCACTTCCTGGCCCCAGTGCAGATCCCTCAGCCTGCTGGCACAGATCCTTCATCCCACTGCCACAGGCTTTCTAGCTCCCACCACTGAGCTTTGGGCCTTCCCCGTGCTGATCCCTCATACAGACTTGTGTAGACATTGTGGTCAGCTGTAGGTCTCCATTTAGACTTATGGGGGCCATTGCCATGGGCTCTAGGTCTTCAGCTGGATTCGTGCACAACATTGCCGTGGGACCAAGGCCTTCAGTTGTATTCTTTGGGTCTCTAGTGTGTGGCCAGACCTCCTACACTCTTTTGTATTTGATTCTTTGGGTGAATACTATAAAATAATCCTATAAATTATATATCCTGTATTAAATCCTTTCCCTATAAGCCCTAACTATAACACACACCCAGAACCATGCTAAGTTCAGCTGAGCAATCTCCACTCAAGTTGACAATTAGTCAATTAACCACCAAGGCTAGGAAAGAGAAAAATTTGGTGAAGAGAGCTTTTATACAAAACTAATGGGATAAATAACCTTGCATTCTACAACATTGATGGGCTAAGCCTGATATTGCCATTTTGTCAGCTAAGAGACTTTTCATTGCTAACATAATGAGGTGGAAATATGGGAAACTCCTCTCCAGGCTGAATTCTCACTATCAAAAAAGAAAACAAGGGTAATCTTTTTTTCATTTTAATTTTTATTTTATTAGTACATGTTTGCAGTACATAAAGTTTACATTCATTTTAGGCAGCAGATGCATGTTCAAAGCACAGCTTGTTTCTTTTTTTAATTTCCTTCGCCTGAGGAAAGTGGTTAATGGCTTTAAGGAATCCAGGAAAAGCACTGGAATGGATGGTAGGATAGTCAGATAGGTACTGTCCATGGCTGCTCAAGGGAAATAACCAGCATGCAACTGCAGTTAAGAAAATGCTTATTGAACATTGGACAAGGTGAACACACACCGTGGAGAAGTGTGGGCATCTCAGGGAGAGGTGTAGACTGAGTTCTAGAATAGGGACCTGTCTGAGATGTGTGAGTTAAGAGTCAAGGAAGTGGGATTGGCCATGGACCAGGTACTCTTAGGAGACAGATCATTCTTGTGATTGAAACCTTTATAATTCTAATCCATAGGTGAAAAGAACAGAATGAGTCTAAAGTTATGTTGTTTAAAAAAAAAAAGTAGTGGTCTCTCGTAATAGCCAGAATAAAAGATATTTAGTCATTTCTCTGGTTTGGCCAATGTTTATGATTCTATGTTGGTACTTAACTATGATTTGGTCTTGTTTGGTGTTGGATCCATCATGCTCCCAACATAGCCTTGTCTTATTGCTATGGTTTTAATCTAGATGTATCCTACAGCCTCATAAAATCAGAGGTAAGAACTTTGGATTATGGTGATTGGACTATGGGATATTACAGTTGACGTGCTATTAGGACATGGGGCCTGATTGGAAGAGGCAGGTCACTGTGGGCATGATCCAAAAGGTTGTATCGCCCTTCTGGGCTCCTCCCTCGATCTCTGCTTCTTGGGTGCTATAAGGTGAGCTACTTTCCTTTGTTCAGGCCTTTCCACCATGCCTCTGCCTCGGAGCCAACCTTCTGTAGACTGAGGCCTGTACAAACTGTGAGCCAAAATAAACCTCTCCTCCTTTAAACTGCGGTGTCCGGTATTGTGTCCCAGCAACAAGAAAGTGACTAAGGCACTGATGTTACGGCTCTGTAAAACTGTGTATGTCCGAGAGAACATCATGACCTAGCTGTGCATGTCACACCGATTCCCAGCACCCAGCGGCCTACATGAATGTGCCAGTCAGTAGAGTTCCTTTTCCCTTTCAGGAGAAAAATAGACTTGATAAATATCAGAAGATAAATTTAAACAGCCAGAGGACCAAAAGGAAAACTAGTTGAAAGAAATGAAAAGTTCCAAAACACGAAAGTGAGGCAATGCAATGTCAAGTAATTCCCAACGAGGAAGAAAGAGAGAATCTTCAAAAAATTCAAAGTAGCATAAAGAGCACTAACTGCTCCAAGTTTTTAAGGGCTTATACAAAAGAAAAGAGAAACACAAAAATAGCGTTGGCAGGGAAAAGACAGCATGAACCAATGAGAAGAAACAGAATAGGCTGACACCCAACATAGTGACCTCCTCTTACAGCACGGGCTCTGCGTTTGGAGGAACACTGGGCTAAAGAACTTCTATATCAGTCAGAGTCCCAGCAGGGAACAGATGGTATGCTTAAGTGGGTAAATGAGAAGAGATTAATAAAGAAAGTCTTACAATCATTTAGGAAGGGATCAGGAATGGTGGAGGCCCCCAAACTTAGTAACAGCAACAAGCTGTTATGGTCCCCAGGTCTGAAAAAGCAAAGGGAAGGAAGCAAACACCGGGAAGGAGATGGCCTGGAGAAGCCTGCACGGAGGGTATGTGGCCTTTGCAACAAGACGAACACTCACAGCAGCCCAGCAGTGAAACGAACACGCCAGCCTCGCTCTTCTCCCTCCCTCCCATCTCCTGCTCATCACTATGCAGATCCACCTGGAACCGGAGAGCGAGGAAACCTGCAGGTGCCACCCCTAGAGGCAGCCTCCTGGGGCAGAGAAGGGTGGCAGGTAAATATGAGGGGAGGAGACGAAAGATAAGTACACTTCCCCTCAAAAATTTCACTACTGTTATCACCTATTCCCAGCCTGGCAAAACATACTTCTAACCAATCCATTTAAAGGCCTGATAATTGTTTTCTGTATTTTATCCTTAATTTGTATGCCCCATTCACTTTCTCTCCCCCCAAATGGGAGAAACGTTTGTATGTTTGGTTTGGTTTGGTTTGGTTTGGAGACAGGGTGTCACTATGGAGCTCAGACTTCCCTTGCCCTGGAGCTCACAACGTAACTCAGGCTGGCCTCAGTCTCACAGTGATCCTCCTGCATTGGCCACCCAAGTACTGGGATTACAGGTGTGTGCTGCTGTGACTGGCTGAGAAATCTTAGTAGATATATTTTAATTAGACTTTCTATCTAACAAAATTTAGATGCCTATGAATACAGAGAGATCTCTGTACCCACCTGCCCCAGTAGTAGCATCTTGGTACACTTACCAAAATTCAGCATCACAATCAGGATATGGACACTGACACAGTCATGAAACCACGCGTTCACATCACCAGAAGGCTTCCTCTTGTTGCTCATTTATAATCCCACTCACTCCTCTGCTGCTCACAGCCCCTTCTTGAGCCCTGCTGGCTACTAACCTCTTTATTTCAATAATGTTTCAATGGAATATGTAACGTAAGTGGAATCATACAGGACCCATATTTGAGGACTCGCTTTTTTTACTCATTGTAAATCTCTAGACATGCATCGAGGTTGCTGCATGCTTCGCTAATTTGTTCTTGTCATTGCTGAATAACATCTTGTGGTATAAATGTACTATGATGTGTTTACCAATTAATCTGGCAGGGGGCATTTTGGTTATTTCAGAATGCTACCTATAAACTTGCTAGGGGCACATAGAGGGGTTTTTAATATGAATGTGTCACATGATCCAACTTAAAGCCACGTGACATGTATATCCCTGCCTAGCTTGAGCCATGGCACAGGGTGGCTGTGGTATGTCACACAGAAGAATGCAGGCTGGGGACCTGGCATTCAGTCTACCATGCGTGGGTTACTACAACCCTTGGCTGCTTTCTTATAAATCTTTGTAGAATTTCCGAGAGTAGGATACTGAGTCACAGGCTGTTTCATGTTTCGCCAAACACTGCTGGATTTCTGTCCACAATTTCTGTGCCCATTATGCTCTCATTTGCACTAAGAGAAAGTGCCTGTCTCCTCACTCTTATGCCAATACTTGATATTTTTCCAACTTTTATCTCTTTTCTGATAAATGTAAAGTAGTGTTTCATCATTGGTTTATGGAGTGGTGGTGGAAGCGGTGGTGGTCATGGTAGTTGGTAGGGACTGAACCCAGAGATTTCACACTGAGATATCTTCCTTCTTTATTTTTTCTTTTGAGGTAGAGTCTCACTAAATTGTGAAATTGCTCAGGATGGGCTTGATCTTGCAACACTCCTGCCTCAGCTTCATAGTGTTGTAATGAATTACATGCACTACCATGCCCAGTCTTATTGTTGTTTTAATGAGGAGATCTTAAATTATAGACAAGATCCCAAACCTGTCAGCCATTGTAGACCACATAATCTACCAAATGCCTATTCATATAACTTGTTTATGTTTCTTCCATTTATTTTTTATTTTCAGGAGTTCTCTCTATATTTGTGTATTAAACTTTTGTCAGTTTAAAATGGAACATATTTTCCATTCTGTCATCTGTTGTCTGCAACACTGCTTACTGAGAGAGTTTCCAAAAATGGCGGACAGGTAGGTAGCAGGAGAAAGATCCTCTCTGAGAGACACAGCTTAAATGCCAGAATTTAACACCCTGGAGAGACCCAAACAGAGAGAGATGGACTCTCTCAACCCAGGAAGAAACTAAAGTTTAAAAAACCACTCAAATATGAGGTCCCGGGGCTACTATTAGTGAAGCTAAGATCAGCGAGCACGGCGCCCTCCTCGAGCCGCCTGAATTCCTGCCCGAGAGAGACCTGACCGACCAAACTGCACCAATGCAACTGGCTTGAGCAGCCTGAGCGTGGAGCTGAACATCCCTGCCTGTGGCTCGCCCGGACCTGGCCCTGCACACAACCCACCCAGAGGCACCATGAATTTGCGCCGCAACCGCGCTGAAGTCGGAGGTCTGGGAGCCCAGCAGTTCTCAGGGACCGGCATCAACAGGCGGTGAGTGATGGGAATAAGACCCTCCCACAGGAAAGGGGAAACCGACTGGAAGACATGTTGGATTTGGGCAGGACAGCCTTAACTCCATAAGGAAGTGGCTTCTGTTGGTTGCCCCCCTCGCCGAGCGGATTGGTGGAATCTGCTTGGATTGGGCCGTGCCCCTGGCCAGGACCCAGTGGGTTGCTACAAACTAATTCCCTGAGCATAGCCGCACACTGATGCAGTGAAGACCTGCAAAGGTTGACTGGCCCAGAGGAGAGGAGCCAGTGCACACGGTGCTTGCTTGAACTTCACTCTCTGATAGCGGCCGGCAGAGGACAGAAGCCCCTAGCCTGCGTGCTCCAGAGGAGCCTTAACCAACAAGAAAGGCAGCTGGGAATTACTCTGTACACTTGTATGGAAGGAACCAAAAACATGATGAGAGGAAGAAATAAGAACAAAACCCCGGCCCCTAACCCTGAGAACATTGATCCAGGAGAGGTAAATACAAAAGAGATTGAGGGCAGCAAACATGCAACATCAAACACAGTGGTAGCAGACATAAAGAGATATCTTCAGGACCTCGTAAGCAGAACCAAAACTGAAATATTAATTCAAATTAAACAAGAGATAAATAGATTAATAAAAGAAGGGCTGGGCACCTCTCAAGAAGACACAGACAGAAGAATGGAGGAACACAAAAGGAGGGAAACGTTTAATGAAGAAAACAAGAAAAACCTAGAATTCATGAAGCAAATTCAAAGAGATTATCAGGAAACTAAAGACTCCATAGAAAACTGGCAAAACTGCTTGAAAGAAACCAAAGATAGACTATCAAAAATTGAACACAGGCTTGCAATGTGTGATCATGAAAGGGAAGATCTCTTAAAAATAACAAGGGAGCAGG
>PVJX010029331.1:0-23016 GCA_004027295.1 Dolichotis patagonum
CAAATTATTCCAGTTTCATCTGTCACTTTGAAACAAACCAAGAAAATACTAACCATTACTACAGAGTCCCAAAATAAAAAACTCTGACATGATAAGAGGAATTTTTGTAAAGAAACATAACCATCCTCACTGAATAAGAATCCAAATTCACACTAATTATACAGTATCTCTATTTCATTTTCCAGCTCCATTATACAGTCGCACTGTAATTGCTCCTATCCTGTAGATCATCTGTAGGTCCAAGGAGCTTCCTCCTCTATTCTGAAGAAGCCTGAAATAAATGCAGGCCCCCATGGCATCTCAACAACCTTCCCATTCACCAGACATCCTCAGTCATGGTTATCTGGTCACCCAAACTATAAACCTGAGACTCACTCTGGGCTCCTCTCTCTCCACTACGGACCCATGAGGTACATGAACCCACATAAACTCCATTCCCTGCACTGGGCTCAGGTCAGCACTGCCCTTCCTGTGCCTCCTCCTTCCTTAACTCCCCCCAACCTTAGGAGTCATATGCTAACAGAAATGAGCCGGTCACAAGGAAACAACGACTTAAACGAGGTCCCTAGAGTTGGCAGCTCCAGAGAGACAGAAACTAGAATGGGGTGGCCGGGGGCTGGAGAGGGGAGGAGTGGGAGTTAGTGTGTGAGGAGCAGAGTTTCAGTTTCACAAGATGAGGAGCTTGAGAGACCGATGGGGGATGATTACATAATACTGTCAACGTGCTACATGCCACGCATTCGAAAAACAGTGGAAACGGCAAACTTTGTTATGCTTTACCACATTTTTAAAAAATGGTTTGAAAGGAAAAAAAAACACTCACACAAGAGATACCAGTGAGAGACAGGGTGTCTCAAACTAGCCTGTCCCTTCCCCTCCCTCCACCTCTGCAGGGATTCTCCCAAGGCGCTATTAAGGTACCACCAGTCTCCCACTGGGCCAAGACAGATTAAGGAAATCCAAAGGGACTAAGTGCATAAGCATAGCTGCTAATTAGTTCAAACATTAAGTTCCATTGGTGCACAGGCTGTGCTGCCTGACCCACTACTAGGGGTTTACAAACAGGTTCCGGAGCACTAGGGGTGCAGCTCACTTACTGACTAGCCAAAGGGATAAGGAAGGGATTCTGCGAGAATGTTCCACCAGGTTCCCCTATAAAAACGGCAGGGACTTCTAAGCCTTCACCCTGACTCAGGTGGCCGTCTGGCTCTAAAGACGCAAAACCACTTTGATGAACTTCAGACTCCGTGTCCTGCCTCCCAGCCAGCAGGGCACGGCCAGACTAGAGGGCATGGGAGACAGCAGGCCGGGCAGTGTGGAGGCCACCTCAGACTCAGCTCCAGTCTCCCAGAGCGATTCCTGGGCTTCAAGTGTGGTCTGACCTGCTGTTGAGTGACTTCATGCAAACCTCTTTGGCCTCAGTATTTTCATCTGTAAAATGGAGATGGAGTAGTTCCTATCTCTGAGTTGCTATGAGGATGAAATGAAATCTGTAAAAATTTCAGGCAATATTCTGCATTTAACAAAAAACAGGTGACTACTGTTATCATAGTGACAAACCAGGATCTCCATGGTGCTTTTCTCAAGTGTGACTTGTACCCCTGGACGCTGCCCAGCATCCACACCATCCCACCCTCACTAACAGGCCAGCCACCAGGTGTCACCTGCATTTGCTGACCCTTCCTCCTGCTCCATGCTGGCCTGAGGACCCTGGCAAGGAATATCAGTGCAGTGCAAATGGTTCCCTGCCTCAACCAGACTCACGGTCACTCTCCTCTGGTCACGTCCTCTGGGTATCCACAGGCCCCTGCCCTCCACGGATACTGCTCCCTAGGGAAGGAGCAGCGGGCTCTGGGAAGGCAGGCATGGTGCTGCCCACGCCTGCAGACTCAGCCTGAAGCGAAAGGCACACACAGGCAAGATGTTCAACACAAGCTGGATAAAAGAGAACGCAACAGTGAAACTGAGAGGAAGGAGAGAGACAGCAAAGAGGAAAAACCAACCGGACACTCAGTGCAGACCAGAAGCTGCATGAGACCACGGTCTGGGAAGGGAGAAAGATCTTCAGTGACAGGAGGCAGAGAAAGGTTTGTTTTGTTGTTACTGCTTTGTTTTGTGGTACTGAGGACTGAGCCCAGGGCCTTTGCAGTAAGATGCATCCCTAGTCCTTTCCTTGATGTTTTATTTGGAGACAGGGTTTCTCTAAGTTACCATATTGCCCAGGCTGGCCTCTCCAACTCGCAAACCCTCCTGCCTCCGTTTTCCAGAGTGCTGGGATTACGGGCAGGCTCTCCCAAGGTTTGAAACATAGGGAAGAAAGCATTGCAAGGCATGTGCAAAAGAGCGGCTGGGGTGCTGAGCACAGAACTTCTGAGGCTCCCAGGTAGCCAGGGACCCACCTGCCACCGGCAGGATACATGCAGGCATGAAAGAACAGACAGATCGCCAGGAATCTATGTCTAGCACACCATCACTCCCTAAAACCACCCTCAGCCCTTGCTGAAGTGAGTTCCAGTTTGCTGTTTCTGGATGAAGGGAAGGGACAAGGGGAGAGACAGCTCAGATTAAATAAGGGATCACAGTCGAACTCAGAAACAGCTTTCAATATGCATCACATCTCTCACTAGCTTGTGCAAGCAGTAGAGAAAGAGCTGCAGGACCCACTGCACAGATGTGGTGCCAGGTGGAGATGGGGTGGCGGAGCGGGGAGTGTCCGTTCTTAAGAAATCTTGAGTGTCAAGAATTTAGGCACAGAAGCACCCAAGCCTACACCTTGGCAGCCAGCTGGCCCTGGCTCTGCTAAGGCCCCGGCTTTGGCTGCTGAGTGTGAATGGGAGGCACCAGGACACGTCTCACAGTCATCACCTAACAGGCATGGTCAGCTCCACCCTGGCCCCTGAAAAACAGGTCCAACACCACAAGCAAGATGTTGTTTGCAGCTCAAACATCCACAAAGAGCACACCCAGACCATGCGCACAAGTTCAAATGAAAGAGAACGGAGCCTAAAGGGAGCTGCCATCATTGGTACCCAGACCCAGTGATGCAGAAGGGGGCTGCACCCACATCCAGGAGCAACCCGAGCACGGGGAGAGAACCAGCAATCCAGGGGAGCTGCTCCGCCGCAAGCTACAGGTCCACACTGACCAGTGCGAAGAGAGAACTGGGGAAAGCCCTGTGGAAAATTAATGTGGAACACACACAGGGGGCAGAAGTAGGAAAGGAGGAAGGCAGGTTGGCCAGGAAACCCTGGAGCACGGCGCTGGCACACACCGGGCACCATCTAGAGCAGAGGTGGTGTGATGAGCCCACTGCATACCTCCAGCTAGTTCTTAGGATTTAAAGCCTACATGTATTCTGGGAAGGTTTACGGTACCGAGGCCCATCTGGGATTCGTGCTGTGCTAAGTGCCACCAACAACATGCGACGCAAAAGAAAATGTGCTAACTGTTCATATGCAGAAAGGTCTGAGAAATCCATGCAAAATATTTAAGTGGGCTTTTCTGAGTGGTGGGATTAGAGCTGATTTTTAATATCCTCCTTCAAGTCTTTAGGTATTACACAGAGAAAAACTGATCCTAATGCGGAACAGAAAGCCCGTACGCACCACAGAAAAAGTCAAAGGTTTCAAAGGCATTACAGAAAGTCACTATGAAACTTAGGGGGCAAATGCAGACTCGAGGCTGACAATGTTTACATAATAACGGACATTCTGAGACAATCTGACAAATTTAATTTTATGATTATTTACTAATATATAATATTTGGGATCACTGTATTATTTTTGGATCCAAAGAAAAATCTGAAACAAATCAAGCAAAATCTTGCCGCCATTCTTTTTCCAGGATTCATCTATTTATATAAATATCAAATAAGCTTGAAAATGTTCAATGCTTAAAAAGAAGAATAACCTAGTAAACCAAAAGAGTAACAATATGGGGGGAAAAAACCGAGAAAGAAAATCTGCCAGGAACAGGAAGGTCCTGGAAAGAACTGATTATTATATAAAATGATTTAAAAAGAATAATTTAACACATGCATTTTCCAAATCCTTTGAAAGGGTTATTTCCACTAAATTGTTCTCTAAGTACAATATAACATTATTTTCTCCAGAAGGAGCAAATTTTAAAACTGGGCTCTTAAAATCTTATTAAATAAGATTATGCTGTAAACACTTCTGTGAAAGCTTTTTACTCCACTAGCTTTTCCTGGAAATAAGTTCTCAGGGTTTCCACAACACAAGCTGTTGTCACGCAGTGAAGTGTTTATGAATTAGTGATTCCTGGGAAAGGTATGTCCGTTGCTGTCCGTGTCTGTGCAGGGGTGGTAAACAAAGTAAGGAACGACAGTGCAAATATTGCCTTGGCTTCGGGCGCCAGAAGCAGTAAATGCGCTGTCACCAGCCTGCGCATCCTGGAAGGAGGCCTGGCTTGCTCATAGCAAATAGTTAAGTCCCTGAGTTATCTGTGTGGACTGAAATTCAGGCCTTTTCTAAGCCTACAGGAAAAGGGGAAGGTGGGACAACTACCAACTTTTAACCCAGAACACTGGATTTAATTCAGGAGTGTAAAAATGCTGGGTGGCTTTTTGCTCCCGAAATAGAAACAAGGCCATGTCCCCATTAGGAAGGGCCCCCTGGACTCAGCAGGCAGTGGACTTCAAGGGCCCCACAACTCCAGTTCCCTCCCCTAGACAGCACCCGTTCTCTTTTTACCCCATTTCCTCATTACCAGGGGGCCTGCAGATCTTCATTCTCTCCCAATCTCTCCTTAGAGAGAAGCTGACTGCATGTCTACAGGCACTAACTACCCACCTTGCCTGGGCAGGATGCTCTGTGAGCTGCTGGGGCAGATGAGATTGGGGGCTGGAAAGAGGCTGCTAAATAATGAATCAGAAGAAGCCACCAGCCCTCCAACGCCTCATTATCTGCTTGCCTGAATCCAATAAGAAAAACAACCACATGAAAGGAAAAGGATGGCAAAGACAGAAGCTAATTCTTTTCAAACCTTCTGGAAATTCTGGTTCAGAAGGCGGAGGGTGTGGTCTGGGATTTGAGTGTGGAGCAGATTAGGGCCCCTGCAAGTCCCAACTACTCCACACTTCCCCAGCACAGGGCTGGAGCCAGATAAGGGTGGGAAGCTTAGGGGGCCATTGGTGCCCCCCCCATAGCTGGCTAGTTCTGGAAAATTCCAGCCAGGCTCTCTTGCCATCCCCATTTCCTCTGGGAAAACTGTTCCTCCTCTAGGAGTCGCCTCTGATCACCTCTTCTGTACAGTTGGGCTCTAACCTCAACCCAACAGAGAGGCCCAGAAAGCTCTGGTTCCACCTCTGCCCCTGAATCTTGCAACCACAGTCGTATTTCCTCATTTTAAAATCACATTAAAAAATATATCTGAATAAGTGTATCCTAGGAAAGGCATGCTTGGATTGGATCAATATCGATATCCTGGTAGGAGTATGATGTCAAGGGGTGGAAGGGCTGGAAAAGGGTACACAGGATCGCTTTATATCACTCCTTAGAACTTCATGGGACTCTACAATCATCTCAATAAAAACATTCATGAAAAAATGAAGAACTTAACATACAAGCTTCACTGTATGAGACCAATCAAGACGGCAGCCTACTGACGGGTGGTTACACAAACTACGCCAGGCTGCTGTGGTCCATTTATTAGATGAATGTAGACACCATCCTGACACTGTGCTTCACAAGCACTGTGGAGTCTTACTAAGCTGGTGTCCCCAGAAAATGGGAAGTGAGCTGACAAAAGTCGTTGAGGCAAACCTGATGTAACTGATGGCGTCACTTTTTAACAGATGAGAACATTTAGATGAGCGCTGAACAACTGCACTGTATAGGCTGGGAAGTGGTTCCCGTGACTCATCCGCTCCCTGAATCCCAGCTGTCGACAAGACATGAAGGTGGATTCCTCCAGCCCCCAGCCCTTCCTAGTCACTGCCCGCCGAAAGCCAACAGCATCTCCCTCTTCCTTCTGCTCTCCACAGGACACTGAGCAAGCTTCAAAAGAGGCCGAGGAGCCCACATTTGACCCCAAAGTGGGAGGCCACTGTATGGTACTGGGTTTGCTTCACAGTGAGTTTTCTGTTTAGGTCGAAAGTTCCTAAACGGGGGTCTTAACCAAGAAAATAAGCTCCCAAGCCGCGACAACCTTTACACGTGTTGCTTGCTTGACAGTTGTTATTGGTGTGACCAGATGTGGTCCTCAACTATCATGGTGAAATTGCTAAGACACAAAAGGGCGCATGAAACATTCCCCAGACACAAGCTTCCCACAACGCCAAGGCTCAACAGAAGGACAATCATGGGCATCTCACTATCTCATTTCCTACTGACGATATGCCCCTAAGTACAAAACTTGTCAACCATATTTTTTAACCAGAGGTTTTAAATGAAGAAACTAAAGTGAACTCTCTCAAATAACTGTCAACTCTTGGTTACTCGAGATTGATGATTCAAGATTATCTCAGCCTTTTTCTGGCTTCCTCCTACCTACTTCCATCAGTCGTAGGTAGCAATTTAAAAAAGAAACAAAGTGTGGGTTTTGAATAAGAAAGGTAAAATTGCAGCTAAGCCTGATCCTCAGTGAGTAACCACTATGTCCAGCCTCCCTGAACCGCTGCCTGTTTTTCTAACCAAATGACCAATGGGTCAATTAAATGTGACAGCCTAATTAAAAACTGGCCACTGCTCAAAAATGTTTTAGGCTTGTTAAAGTCATTTTGAAAATATGATTGGCTCAGTAGAATTACAAACTAACAAGCAAAGTGAATTTGGGGGTTATGAAGAAAATGTTAACTATCTACAAAGATCCCTGAATTGTGGGTAATCAGAGATTGCCTATAACTAAAGAGCTGCTACAGAAATGCCCAGACTGGATGAGCAGCCTTTTTTGTTTTTATGTGAGCTGGTCAAGAAATGCCACCCTGCCTCATTATCTTATCCTTCAGTTAGATACCCACCAACAAACCTCCACAGTGCACGGGGCTGAATTTCACACAAGTACTCCATCAAGGGATAGACCCAAGCTCTTAACCGCCTCCCCCACCATTCTCATCCGATTTCATACAACTGCTGTAAATGCAAACACAGAATTTAAGGCTGACTATGCCTTGCCTAAAATCCAAACCAGCCAGGGAATGCGTGTGCCTCTGGACCCCATGTTCCATTTATGAGAGCTGCCTAAGGAGCCTAGGTGGGTGTTAAGCAGTCAAATGCAAAGAGTATGAAATGCAACAAAACATATTTGGGATGAATCTGACCACTCCTTTCTGCTTTGTCTGACATCAGCCACTAACCCGAAACCTCTCAAATTACAGTACGTGTGCTGGGTAGGTACAGCTACAGGATGGAGACGTGCCCCAGGGCTCAGCCTCCCTCAACATGGGAGATCCCCGAGAGGCCCACGTTCACTGCTGACGGCTCCTTGCACTTGGAGATACTCTGGAAGGCGGAACAGCACTGTGGAGGGTGAGGAGAAATATCAATGTATTGAACACTCGTCTGTCAAGATCTGCGCTGGGTGTTTGTACCATGTCTATTTTCATTTCTTCCTTAGTCATCCAACAATCATGGGAAGAACTGCACAGGACAGCCAGAAACTTTTACTACTGTTTGCATTACTGAGGATTCAACCCAGGCCCTTTGCAGTGAGCTACAGTCCTGGCTCCCCCACCCCACCGCACCCCACCCAGAGCCTCACTGTTTCCCAGGCTAGGCTTGGACTTTCCATCCTCCTGCCTCCAGTCCCAGAGCACTGGGATTCCAGGGCTACTCCACCACGCCTGGCTTCCTTACTGTTTTCAGAAATGTTTAGAGTAGGTTTTCAGATTCCAGTTACACATTTGTATCAGAACCTTCAAATCCTCTGTCCCAGGTGGGAAAAAAGCTGCTGAAAATAAATCAAACATCTGTTTGCAAGGTGTCCTCCCTCTGCTAATGATGGTAAATGTGAGCAGTCGTATGTCGTGGACCAGCTCTAGTAGCACCTCAGCCAGGCCTGGTGCTATAGTCCCACATTTCTGTGAGGCCAATAAAGAGGGCAGAGTGGAAGGGCTTGAGCGGTCGGTCACAGTCCACCTGTCCTCTTCCTCTACTGGGAAACCAGTCCATATCCTCCTCAGTTCACCCTGCGATGCGAGAAAAACAGATCTGGCAAAACTCTCAAGCAGCCAGGCCTCAGACAGGCTTCACCCCATCTGCACTAAAAACAGAGATATCGAATGACAAGTTTCCACTAGCACCTTCTTGTGCCTTTCCTAGTATGACACTGGATTTGCAGAAAGCGTGAGGCATTTCACTACTATGCTAGTCTTATAGCAACTATAAGGGTTTGTCTTATTTTGCATTTTTTCCAACCCTCAAAATAAATCTGGTTTCTGGGACTTTTCTTAACCAAATCACAAATTTAGGAACACTCGGAGGTATGCCGGCTCCATATTACCTGGAGCTAAGGTGGCCTAGTTGTCAGGAAAATTCCAGACTCACTTGTCTGCCACCCAGCCTGTGCGGTCCACCTCCATTCCCACAGCAACCCCTGGTCATCACCGCAGGCCTGGAGAGGGACAGGCACTATGACCACCGACTTCTCCCAGAACCGTCATCTACAGTCCTCATTGTTTGAGGACTCTCCCAGAGAGACAGAAAAATCTCTTTATAGGATCATTTCATCATAGCAACTTTGGAAAATAAATCTCTGAATTTTCAACTCAGAAACGATGAAAGAGATATCTACCAATAAAAGATCAGAATAAGAAAACAAACACACTGAGCTATCTTTCAATTGTGTACACCATGTACTCTGGAAACACTTCCATGGCATTTTCAGATCATGACTGTCATGAATATCTATGGTCGGTGAGAGGTACGACGTTCATCTGTATGTGTGGGGTTTTCTTTTCAATTCTTTGTTGCTAATATGTCATAGTAAAGGGCAATTTAAGTTTTAAACTATTTGCTGAACAGAAAAGACAATGGATTTTTTGCAGTAATGTCTCCCCATCTAATAATCCACATTTATAGCCACAAATTATATAGATACATTATCCCCAACATACCCTGCTGTTGTAAAAGCCAACCCTGATAATCAAATCAACTAAATTCTAGTCTGATTATTATGGTTGTTATCTAAAATGTTTTCTAAAAAGCTCATTGTGTTGCGGGCTTTATATCAGTCACCTTTCTATGGCTGAGACAAAATACACGATATATTCATCCTGAAGGAGGAATAGTTTATTTTGTCTCACAATGTCAGAGAGTTCAATCCATGGTTGGCTGCTCCACTGCTTTTAGACCGGGGTGAAGCAGAAACATCCTCGAACTGGAAGAGCATGGCAGAAGACAGCAGATAAAGAGCCGGAGGAAAAGGACAGGGCTGGGAACAGGATATACCCTTCAAAAGCACACCCCTAGTGACCTTCTTCCTCCAACTGGACTCCCCTCCAAAAGCTCACTTAGCTATGCATTCGTCACCCATTGATCAGGGCAGCGTCCTCACCATCCACCACCTCTGAGCTCCACTTACGCAGCTCCACTGTGGCACAGGAATAACGGGGAACACTCCGTATTTAAATCATAACAGCTGGGTTGCCAAATGATGGACTTCTGAAGTGGGCTAGAGCATGAGGGTTCCAACACCATCAGGTAATTAACCCACTGATGAGATCACACTCTGAGGACAGCATGAGGGTGTGACCTGCCTGCCTACCTGGGTCCCTGGGCCCTTCCTATCTCTGGCTCTCCTCTCCCTCTCCCCTCCCCTCCTCTTCCTCTCCCCCTACTCTCTCTCAGCTTTCCTCCATCACTGCCACCCACCATGATGTCTCCACCATGACACAAGTATAAAAACCATGGAGCCAACCAGCCATGCGCTGAAACTTCTGGAACCATGAGCCAAAATAAATCTTCTCTCTATGAAGTTGTTATGCTCAAGGATCCATGTAGAGGAGCCACAGTGATGAAACTCTGACCAGCACAGTCGTTGCAGGTTGGAGTAGAACGACCTGCCATGATTTTTTTTCCTTATTTGAAACTTACCTGAAGTGATGGTATTCATGATGATGAAAAGAAATCTTGACTGCTGTAGCAAGATTAAATGTGATCATTTATACCACTTTATTATCCTACACACAACCCCACAGTGCAGAGATGCAAATACATAGGAACATATATGCATCAGCATTCAACCTCCCCTGCTTCCGGTGGCCCCCTCTCACGTCTCTCTCTAGGTTCCCAGCACAAGTCTTCTCTTCCTCATTTATCATTAGTTTGTTATCTTTTTGTCCCTTCAAAAATGCCAGCTCTGTGCAAACTTGGACTTGAATGTTCCCACAGGTAGCACCCAAACAGCACCGGGTATGCCATTTGCTGATTGAAAGACTGAATGTACTGACTCACCCTCTAAGGAAAAAACTGAGTGAATGGTCTCACCTTCCACTATGCATTCAACTATTTCTGCTTTCCACAACCTCCTCCTGATGGAGTTCAGAGTCAAAGCTGACTGACAGGTTCACTTTTGTTGGCTGTTTGCTCACTGGCTTTTGCAAAGCTCCATGCAGAGGAGTGACTCCTACACCTGTTCTCAACACCTCCTTCCCCAAACCAACCACACATAAACATTTTTATGAGTTCCCTATTTGTCCTTCTGGTGTTTCTTGATGCAAATACAAGTAAATTTACCCATGTATTTTCATATTCCCATCTTTCTAATGCAAACGCTATTCACCTTGCCTCATTCGCTTGGCAATGTGGCTGGAGATCCGTCCACATTGGTACACAGATCATCATCCTCTTTCTGCTCCTATGTAGCCTTTCACTGTAGACATACACCATCATCCTTTTTAAACAGAACCTTTTTGAGTGATGGACCCTTGGCAGCTTTCAACATTCTGACACTACACACTAAGCTTCAGAGATAACCATGGACAAATGCCATTTTGTTACATCTGCAGGAAAGATGCTCAGGACTCTTGGTCAGAGGGTAAATCCTTCTCTAACACTGGCTTGCACTCTCAGATGCCCTCCCTTAGGGTTATTCAAAAATACTGTTAGAAAAGCCATGCATGGTGGCACACTCCTGTAATCCCAGCACTTGGGAAGCTGTGGAAGGAGAATCGTTTGCAAGTTTGAGACCAACCTGGGCTACAAAGTGAGCCCAAGGCCAGACTGAACTACATAGCAAGATCTTGTCTGGACAAAAAAAAAAAAAAATACTGTTATGTGCTACAAAAAAGGTAGCGACACTTTAAATGTATATGTGTGATAAAGGTCCCCAGAAGCTTTTCCATTTTTGTCACATGGCTGCTAATCTACTTCTTTACTTGTATAAAAACAAACTCAAAATTTAAGTCAATGCAGCAGGCCCTATGGTGGGCCAAGTTCCTTTTCCCTATTCCACTTGGATCTAGCAATTCTTAGACTAACAGGTTTTCCTTCTAGCAAGGGACCATAGGAAAATAGCCCTGTAGAAAAGCCTATTGGTAGAATTCAATTTCTGTAAGCACATTCAGGAATTCTAAGTCAGCAGTAAATACTGTTTTCATTACAATAACCAAAATGACATGAAAACAAGTGCATAAAGATTACTTTAAATACTTATTCATTCCAACTCAGAAGATCCCCAAAACTCATTTATATTCTTGGCATTTTTAGTAATTTGTGACTTTTTTCATGGTGAGACTCTATGATTAGAAAATGATGCCTCTTTGCAGAATTAACCAAAAGGTTTTTCCCTACCCTTGTAAAGAAGGCACAAAAAAACAACATTCTTTTGCGTGAGAATCTCGGTTTTTAGGCGACTAAAACTCTGGCTGAGAATATTTATTATAGGCAGGGAACACAGAAGCAATGATCTGTTTTCTTATCAGCATGGATTTGCTCTCTACAAGTCTTCCTAAGCTAAATTCATTCCTTTGCTCAGTATGGTTTTGACATCACCTTCAATGTACTCTAAAGTTATCTGGCATGCACAATGATGGTCTCCATGTGCTAAGTAACAGCAAACTTCAATTCCAGGGTCAGCTGAGTTCCAGAGACAGATTAAAGTCCAGGGACCTCAATCAACAACTCATACCGGATCCACCAAATACATGCATAAGAATTTTTGCTGCTTTATTCATAATAGCCCCCATCAACTGTCAAATGGATATCTAAACATCCTAAAATGGAATATATACAGTAAAGGGGAGAAATAAATGAACTTTACCATACAAGAACACGAGTGAAATCTCACAGTAAGTACATAAATATGATTCCATATATGTGGAAATCAAAGAAGGTAAAACTACTCTACTATAATGGGGTCAGATTAGGTTTGGGGGTATTAAAAGGTATCAGAAAGCCTTCTGGGTATACGAAAAATGGTTCATATCTAGACTTAGGGGTTGTTAGGAAAAGAAAAATTTGACATTGGTGAACTATACCATTTTATATCTAATCATCCGGAACTGATCAAACAGCATATTAACCAAGAAGTCTATACTCTTAAAAGTAGCAACTTGGCTGTGATCAAAACACACATTTAATGTTTCAATTTTAAAAATCTATCATAGTAAAAGACACACTGTCAGTAACCTCCCCAAAAATATTGCCTCTTACTTTGAACATTCTTGCCACTTTCTGAAGTAGTTCTGGAAGTCTTCTTTCATGAGTCTTTACAAGGCCTGATCAAAAATACTGTGAATGCTGCCGCCAAGGGCCATCTAATGAAAAGGAAAGCTCATAACAACATTAGACTGTATCTTCATTCCCCTTATTCTTTCTTTGATGGCATCAGGCACCTTCTAGCTCTTCCCCAAAGTCAAAATGACCATGAAGCACAAAAGTTTTGAATGGATTCAGGACATCACGGTATCCACAGTAGTACCACTAATGATATTCATGAAAGAGCACATCTGGAACTGCCTGAGGAAGTAGAAGGGATAAGTGTGTTTGATGCAAGAAGTTTTAGGAAAAGTAATGGCAATGTGTCTTTTACTGCAATAGTTTTAAAAATTTAAATCTGTTGATCATACCTTGCATAAGTATTTCTGCTATTTTTGAGTGATAAGAAGTCCTCTGCTAATTAACAGAGTGAATGTCAGAATTTTTGGTAAAATCAGTGTTTTGTTAACTAGCAGGATGACTGTTAAGACTGAAATTAAGTACTGTAGATATTCCCTGATCCTGTGCAGACAAGGTATAAAAATCACTCAGCAAGGTCGACAGCCTTAGGCCCGATCCCCGAAGGGGTCCAGTTACTGGTTTGGAGGATTTCTGGCTGCCTGCTGGCTGTCAGGGAGAACAGACCCTGCTTTGGAATATAGGCTGAGTATCCCATGTCCAGATATTTGGAACCAGAAGTGTTTCAGATTGTGGTGGGGTTTTTGTTTTTAGATTTTGGAATACACGCACATACAAACATGAGATGTTGTGGGGAAGGGACCCAAGTCTAAACACGAAATGTACTTATGTATTCTACACACCTTGCCTAAAGGTGTTTTATGCACTAATGTTAATGCACCTGCATTTTGACTGCAACAAATTATCTGAGGTCAGGTGTAGATTTTCCATTTGTGGTATTACGTTGCTGCTCAAAACATTTTAAACTTTTGGTTTCATATTTTCAGATCAGGGATGATCAACTCGTACTGGCAAATCTGCCATAAGGGAAGCTTTGGTCTTCTGTGGCCAGAACTCCCCAGAAAGCCCAGAGCTGGGATTTCAGGTGACAGAACTGACCACGTGGTCTACATGACCTCAATTGGTGGAATGCAGTATGGAATTTGCTTTCACCGTAAGTCTGTACTGAGGATGTGGGCAAACAGCGAATCCTCACTCACCTATCACTTCTTGGTGGCCCCGTTACCTACGAAACCAACCCGAACGCGGTATGGCTCCCTTCTCTAGGCCTGCATAGACTGTATAGCCGGGAACTGCACCCTCACAGCATGGTAACAAGTCTCCTAATGACCTTCTCATACAGATAACAAAGAGCTGGGCTGGAGGTGAGGAAGACTAGATAAAAGGTGAACGGTTGCACAGCAGCACCCATAGAAACGAGCCAACCAGGGAGGTGTCCAGTGGCTTGCACAGCACTCCAGCGGCCCTTCAGTGTGGTCTTAGCAGAGGGACAAAGGACACCTGTGCATGGCCCAAAATGAAGCCAGATGAAAGACTCAAAATTTTGAAAGACCTTGACAGGCTGTTTTCCTAAGCTGCACAAATCTTAACAACTCAGGACAAAAGAAGCCGGACTCAATGATAAAGAGTGTTCCAGTTTTTGCATTTAAAACTTTAGGGATTCTGAGGGGCTGGGAATGTAGTGTTTGCCTAACATGCACAAGGCCCTAGGTTCCCCCTCTAGGGTCACAGAATGAAATGAAATGAAATGAAATGAAATGAAATGAAATGAAATGAAATGAAATGAAATGAAATGAAATGAAATGAAATGAAATACCTATGGACAAAACTGTAGGGCTTTTGAATAACCCTAAGTTCAAATTCAGTAGGAGTCAAAAGTATACTGTAGTCACCAAAAATGTAACACATATATTATAGTTAAAGAGTTTACTTTTTAATCTGTAATACAGATATTTGTGTACCAATGTTTCTATGAGCATTATTCACAATGGCCAAAAGGTAGAAACCATCTAAGTGTCAATCAACACATGAATGGACAAACGAGATGCAGTACAGATACACAAATATGCAGATATTCTCAGCCTCATTCCTATACTTTGTAATCTGAGCAACTACCTTGAAGACAGCAATATGCAACATAGTAACCAGCGTTAATCTCCTTATTATTTTGTTTTGAAATTCTGTATCATCGTTTTTATTCCTTTTTCATTTTAAAAAAAACCTAAAAAGAAAAAAATGAAATTCGGTCACATGTTGTAACACAGATGCACCCTGAAGACTTTGCGCTTAATGAAATAAACCAGTCAGAAAAAGAGAAATATTGTATTCCTTTATTATTTCTGAGGTCTCTGAAGTAGCCAAACTCATAGAAACAGAGAACAGAACAGGGGTTGCCCTTGGGCTAGTGGGAGGAACAGGAATTCATGTTTAAACACCTTTAAACATGACCCCTTAAGGGGTACAAAGTTTCAGTGTGACGAGGTATAAAACTTCTGGGTATAGTTGAACACTCATGTAACATACTTAATGCCACCAATCTGTACGTATAAAATGGCTCAAATGATAAATTTCATGTTACACATATTTGGCATTTATTTTAAATGACCCTCCCCCCCAAAAAAACATAATGTAATCTCCTGCTCCATTAATTTGAAAAAGACTCACTGTCCAGCTCCATACTCTGTTCAAATCATACCTGAAATCACGGTGTAGTTTCTATACTTGGAAGCAATCAGCTAATACTGGTCACCTGCCCCTCCAGGGGCCTTTACAAGAATCTGACCACCACACCCTGGTCTGAGCAGAGACCACTGTAGTTAAATCTGTCTCCCTGCTGCACTTTTACATCTGCTATAGCTATTTTCCCAGGGGTTGATAAGGCCTAGTTAGCACAGCTACACCTTGTAATTCCTGCTCTTGACTCCTTGTACACCCTCAAGTCTGATCCCAGGCAGATAGCCACACTCCCTTGTAGGAAACTCTCCCCCTCAAAAAATCCCATAGTGATGCTTTTTCCTTCTGCAGCCCCCCCCCCCTTTAATGTTCATGACCCCACAAAGACCTTCTAGCCTGTAGGAGAGTTGGCCAGTTCTGGCCTCTGCGCCAGAGAACTCAGATTTGTTCTGAGATAAACCTGCCCCGTTGAGCTCCAATCCCTGCTTCTTTTCCTTTTTGTCCTAACAGCCTCGGGCTTCTCCTGCTCACTGTTTCAGACCAGACAGTTCATGGGACCTAATAGCAACCTCTCCCTCAATCAGGGACAACTGACCACATGGGGAAGCAGAGGCACAATGTGCCTCAAATCCCCAACATCTATACTGCCCCAGTCACCAGAACCCAGGGGCAGAAGGCGATTCAACCAGAGGAGCTCCCGGACAAGGGTACACCAGAGGAGCCCCGAAATACTCCCAGTGATAAACTCCCCAGAGCCGTAGCCACTCACCCCTCTTCCCTACCAACCCCACACGCACACAAACACACAGCCTCCGAGTCTCTGCCACTAAGGCAAACAAGTGCTTACTCACGATTTTAGTCATTCAGGATTCAGAGTTTGGGAGAAATTCTGAATTAAATTCTTTTAAAGACCCAGTCAGTCATTCCAAGAGTACGTATCATGTCAATGACAAATGTACCACTGTTATCAGAATTATTCCTCTCATCCCTCTAAATCAAGTAGTCTGTGAAGCTAAGAGAGAGAGAGAGAGAGAGAGAGAGAGAAGGAAGGGCCTAAAGGTGGGGACCCACATGCCACACTATGACACTGTAACCCTGGAAACACCAGCTCCAAAGGAAGGGATCTACAAGAGGAAAATGATTGTCCCACACTCTTGATGCTCCAAAAGGGTGGTTGAATCTCCCTATGTCCTTATTCTTCTCCTCCGCCCCTCCCCCAGGACAGAAAGACTTAGCTGGCTGGCTGGAAGGGACTGGTGGGCCAAAAATCTCTCCTCCCTCCCTTCTTCTGGGAGTCTGCTATGGCCTGAGACCAGAAGGCTGGTCTGTCTGCCCCGGAGGTTCAGGATTAGGATGTCTTTTTCTGTCATGCACTGCAGTACTCCCATCTAGACTTTACTACGAACAAAGTTAATATTCTGGTCCATCTATGTGGCCCTACTTCTCAACTAATTCAGAGCTCCTATGGAAAGGCGTGTGTGTCTCTCTCTCCCTCAAGCTAACTTGCAGTGTCCAAAGACACCGTCACACCTGTCTCCTAACTAACAGCCAGGGCCAGGTCGGGTGAGAGGGTCAGAAGTAGGGGCCCAGCAGGAACCTGCACAGTGCAGAGATGTTCACCCAGCTGACGACCTCCGGGGTGTGGCCACTGTTAGCTATCAGGCACTGAAGCACGCTCCTTCCTTTATTCTGAACAATGGGAGTTTCCCTAGACAGGCAATCTGGCAGGCCCAGCATTTCGTCTCCTTGAAGAAACCACCAGTCTCCAATAACAAAGCAAGACTGTCTCCAAATGACCAATCAATGCCTTGTTGTGACTAAACAGCATTATGGGCGTTTAAGGAGACTTCGGGGTGTCAAAAAACCTGCTGTGCCTCAAACTAATACTCCACCTCCCTCTCTCCAGCCAGTCTATGACTCACCCCTCCCGCAGTGTGAACTTTGGATCAGTCCCACTGTGGGTCAGAATGGCTCAAGACGCCGCCCACCTGACCCTATGAGTCCACGAACCTAACAGTGTCCAAGTTTCCATTGCATCTTGCTATGGAACCATCATTTGTACCTCTAAAATGTAAATTCTCTGTCTTTGGCAACAAAAAGGAAAATGAGCAAAATCAGAGCAGCATTTCTAAAGGTACTAAACATAAAACTTGCACCTTCTGTGAACCTTGAAGATTATTTGGTTAGTTCTGCTTCCTTGGCCTTTGCTTGAAGCAGCTGTAAGATAGTGGATGGCCTGACCACAGCTGCAGAGATCAGAGTATCACCCAGGCAATAGAGGACAAAAACACTTCATTCTTAATCTTGTTAGTTATTCTAACAAGAATTATTCTTAATCTTGTGATAGTTATTTTGGTTATACAGGAAAATCTTCTTCCTTCCCGTCTTCCTTTTTTCCTTAGGTTCAGGGGACAGAGTCCCATGCTATGAACGACAGAATGCCAAGATGTCTTTAATTTTCCTATATATGTGTGTCTACTTTTTACAGCATGATTGAGGTATGATTTATAAACAGAAATTGTACAGATTTAGGGTATGCAACACGACGTTCTGATACATACAGACATCAACAAAGTGATCCCCATAGCCAAGCTGACTTACTAGTTACCCCGTGTGTGTGTGCGCGTGTGTGCATGTGTTAAAGACATTTGAGATTTACTGTCTTAGCCAATATTTTAGTATTTTTTACAAGTGGAGTGAAACCCATAAATAATTGGCCTGATCCAGGGAGGTACATGGCTGCTTAGCGCCAAGCTGATGAACAGTGAGCAATGTTCCTCCAAGGATGCTTCCCACCAGAGCAGCTACACAAGGTGACGGGCAGCCCCTCAGATGGCCACTCCAGAGCTGCCCACTCTTCTTTGGAGCAGCTTTTGTGCTCCAAACAGCCTGGCAGGCTAAGCTTTGATGAGAAACAGTAAGTTGCTAGGTTGGTTTCCTTCTTGATTTTAATGACCAAATATTCATCTGACGTCAGCCTGGGTGGGTATTTGTCTTGAGTTTCAAAGATGAGCACACCAAGTAACTAAAATCCTTCATAACATGAACACAGCAAAAGAGAATCGGTGTATAATCTGCTAACGGTAATGCCCCGTGTAGTAGGCACTTTTCGAGTGTTTAACAAGAACAGTCTCAGTTAATAAGCGCAACTTCCAATGAGAGTGCTGACTTTACCACTCAGGTGATGGAGCTGGGGCACAGAGGGCTGAAGAACCCTGCCAAGCCCACAGCGGGCTCAGCCATGCCCAGCGTTCTGACCCGCTCGGCCACACATCCTCCTCCATGGCCACGCTGCATTTCCAGAGTCGCAGCCAATGTTTTCTACTGAGAAAAACTATCCAGTGATCATTCTTTCTCATTCCTATCTTTAAAAATAGTACAGAAGAATAAAAACAAAAAGTACAAGAAAAATAGAATCTATCCTACAGGACAAAACAGTACGTCTAATATCAAAAAAGGGAACCTTCACTTGCTTTTTCCTGTGAAAAATTTAAATCACTCAAGGGCCACTTAACTGTCTTTTACAAACAAACCTAGGCAGGAGGTCCAGATGGCTCTGCAATTTCTCTGCTGCAGAACCATCTAGAAGCTGCCCAGTGGGCAGTGGAGCCCAGCTGCCCATTAGCCTTGATCCACCACAGTGTGATGGAAAAGTGGCAGTCATTCCCTCTGTGGGATCTCGGGTTCCTGAGAAACAAACAACAACAAAAATCACACAGGAGTCCTTTTGCTACCTTTCCTAGTACTGCAATAAATCAATCCTTGTAATTTAATGACTTCCGGAAAGTAGTGTGTTCCAAGCTAAAATGAGACACAGAGCTCGCCCCCACCCCACCCCCAAAACCAGATCCAAACAACAGATCCTAGAGATGATGCAGTGCCACAGGACAAACTGAGAAACTGTAGGTTGGAATATTCCCTTGTCCTGTTCCAGCGCCCCTTCCCTTCATCCAGTCCAGTTATTCCCAACAGGAATAAGTGCAGGGTAGTTCCTGTCATCTTGGAGGAGGTCGCAGAATTCTCAAAGACAGTTAAACTGAGAGACAATATGTACCTTTACCAGGCAGGGACTGAACCCCAGAGCATCGCAGACAGGGCTCTAACCCCAGAGGGATTGGGAATGATGGGCAAAGATGTCGCTGCAAAGGTTCAGATCACAAGAAGAGAAAAGATTTATACCAAGGTTACCAGCCCTGCTTCAGAAACGCTGAGCTTCCTCAAATATTAATAGGCTACATGGCAAAGGTGCTAGTGGAGACCACAAGGTCATATGTCATATGTGCAGTAGAACTAAACACGGGTATCTACAACTCACAAAACCTCTTATATGGAATACCTTCCTTTCACTAGTTGGGAACTTCTTGTTCCTTTCAAAATTTTATTATTGTTAAAATTAGTAGTTGACATTCATGAAACGCCGACCACATGTCTCTCTCTGCTATTCTGACTGCAACGTTCATTCACCTCTGAACCAACTTTCCAAACATCGTTAACTTCATCCCAGCAAATGACAGTCGGGCACGAAGATAAGGAAGGCAATTAGGTTACACTCACAATAAAAATAAATTAGTAATATAATTCTTGGCAGTTGTCAAGGCATAGTTTATGGCTTTTACATTAGAAAGACTAGGAACTTTTTTTTTCCTTTTTATTACTGCAGACAGTGCAAAAGCAATGATTTAAATGGCTAAAGGCAAGTCAGGAGAAGAAAGGCCTTGGGAAAGTTCCCAGTCTAAAAAAGTATGTTAGCAGAACTAGACAGTGACATTTCGAGTACCCAAAGGGAAGTCTGTCTACTGTGCAGCCCACCAGTGTCTCCCACCTTGGGCCTAAGCTGTCGCCAGTGTCTCTCAGTCTAAAATCATGGAAGCCAGTCAAGGACAAAACACAGCAGGACTGAGGCCCCTCTTTACGCCAAAACACAAACAGTAGGACCACAGTTAAGCCTAACTGAACCCCAACCTTGGGCTCCAAGGTGGCTTTGTTTGAGAATTCTCATTAAAACCCCAGTCAGCACATTCTCCCCACCTCCTCCCGGCCATGTCTCATTCAGAGGGAAACTGAGGCCATGACCAGCCCTACACCTGATGACGGGAGCGCCGCACATGCTCCAGGCCTCCAGGAAGGCAATTATGCTGTGTGTAACTACTAATCTCTGTGTTTGTCTTTGTCCCCTCCCACGTCACTGCAGGGGATCCTCAAAATGGAACCAACTAAGTCAGCTGTCCACAGTGCTTGGATACAGCAGGCCCCATTACGTCTGTTCCCTGAACACTGAATAAATCCAACCAATAGGCGATCCCTGGGGAAACTACTTGCTTACTAATTTCAAACATTTGCTCCTACAGACCAAATTGTATAACTGGAAGTTTAATTTCTCTGCATGAGTCTTCCAAAGTCCTTAAAAAAACAGATACTTTTGAGCCAGGTCACTGTTCTCTAACTGCTGTCAGCTGATAGGCAGAGAGAATACAGCTCAAATTGCAGAGAAACACAGAAAAGGAAAGAAACAATGAGAAATAGAAAAAAGTAAGATGAAAAAAAATGGAAGAAAGTCAAACAAATCTGATTTCCACCTGAAGCCTGCTATCAGATCCTATCTGCTCATGCTAATTTGGGGGCATTTTTAAATGTGTTTACATCTACTATGCTTCTCCTTACCAATGAGATGATGACTAGGTGTTCACTTTCTCAAAAGGTCGGGCAATGATGGAAGCTCTTCTTTTTGATCTTTTCCTTGTTAGGAATGAAAACAAAACAAAAGAAGAGAAAAACATTCCACACAGTCCTTCAGAAGCTGAAGGCAGAGCATTAGACTTGGACACGTGCAAACTGTGCAGGGAATTTTCAAAGTCTGGGGTGAAAAAGAAAGTCGTGACCACGAGAGGAAGGGCTTTGCAAGTCTATCTGAAATAAAACATTAGTGGAATAAAATTTCACTTCTGTAAGAGTGTAAAAGAAATCAAGGCTTTAAGACAACAAAATTACTAGGACCACATGCGGTGGCTCGAGGGAGTAATGGCAGCATCCTGGGAGACTAAGACACCAAGCTCACAAGTCTAAGCCCGGGTTGGGCAACTTAATGGCTGAGACCCTCTCTCAAGATGGAAAATACAGAAGAGGACGGAGAAAGAAAGGAAATTGCCAATAAAGGCTGTTAATAACTCTTTGAACCTATGCTATATTTTTTATTGAATGTGATCCACTCAATAAAGTCTTTTTAATAAGACTTCCATTATTACTGATATATGCTGTCTTGTCAAAGAGATTTTCTTGCATATCTTTAAAAATACATTGTAAATTTCCATTTTTTTTTTTGTACTTTAGTGCAAAATTCATTTTATATGATTTCAACACATTGTATATTCTGGAGTCTTCTGTGAAACTGACCATTACCCTCTGCTTCTCAGTTAATGGGGGGGGAGGGTTGGGGGAAGGGGGTGTCTATGAATATGGAGCAGAACAGATGAAGAAAAATCATGCAGATTAAGGAAACAAAGAGCATGGCTTTTGCACACCAAATTACACCTCCCAAAAACCATCAATAGGACTAACACTATAGTAAGAACCACAGGAAATGGACCTACTAGCTCCTAAGTATTACATAATTAAGGAGTGACTTTTATGAAGAGTTGTAAAGAAAGAGTTCTGGCCAAGAGCCCATGCCTACCTTTCTCTAGATGTAAAGATTTGCCAGGCTAGGGGTGAGTTCAGTGGCAGGGTGCCTGCCTGGCATGCCTCAGACACTGCCCAGAACCACAAAAATATATAATAGAGAATTGGATAGCAGAAAAGAAGACAATCAGGGTATACATTCTTTCTCATTTTGTTTGGAAAAACAAAATATGCCCACACTGCCTTGCACCAAAGACGCAGCAGAATAAGCAAGCCAGTCCTCATCTTTCTGGACTCCAGGAACATTAAGTTCAACTGCAAACCATGAGAGCGTAGTTCTGCAGGGAGCTCCGTCCCACTGACTTCACGCCAGCCACGCTAACTATGGGGAAAGAAAGAATATCAAGAGCCAAACTCCACCATGGGTGTCACAAGCAGGCCCCCAAATGCAGGCAAACTGTAAGAGGGTGCAGCATTGCTCATGCCAACTTACCCTCCGCAGTTCACCAAATGGTGATAAAGCTTCCCGCAGACATAAAGGGATGCACATGCACAGAATAACTTTCAAACCACGTGGCTCTTGCCATGTGGCCTCTAGTCAATAAAGGTACCCACAGACTAAAGCTTTCAAAAAATATTACACCATAACAAACAAACACAGGGTTCTCTGAGATACCCATGGCCTTTTTACCCACAGAAAGCACTTGTTAAGAATGACTCCAAAGATGCATTGTAGACAAGCAAAATAATTCCAGCCTGTGGCGGATAAAGCAGAGTCTTCAGACAGCTGGGTGCTGGCACTTGGAATAACAGCTCCTAGTTGATGCATGGCACAGTGCCTGACATCTGTCCCAAACCAGCAAGTCTCTTGTGTGTGAGGTCTGCATGACTCTAAGTTAATAACTAGGAGAGGATGACAGGAAAAAATCCTGCACCAGAAGGTCTTGGGAAAATTCCATGGAAAGCCGAAATCAAACAGAAGTATTCTAGCTTTCTAAGAAATTAGCACAGTCCCATCCAAAGGTGTGCTTAATACTACTCACTGTGTGACAGAACCAAGAAAGGCAGGAAGAAGAATGAAGGCTTCCTCGGT